>BMAC01000092.1:1632023-1650171 GCA_014905375.1 Phtheirospermum japonicum
ATAATTCTCATATTCACGATGTTGTTAATCAATGTTACCAACATCAGTTAACAACATCGACCAGAGTAAATTTAAACTTATGCAGCGAAAATTAAAATACGAGAACACGATTAAACAAATTCAGTTCACAAGTAAAAGTACTTGTGAGCTTGGGTGTACAAACCCGAAAACCATATTACTTTCTTTTTAAGTTCAATACAAAATATAAAGTAATATATGAAAACTAAATATCAAGAAGCTTGATACTAAATACTTGTTGCCGGAATGGCAAGATCTTCTCCGTCGGTCACGCAACTTCAAAGATCTTGTTTATCACGATCGTTGGCTCCAAGTAACTCTATCGTGTTCTTCTTCTCTTGTGCGTCTTCCTTGCGTCTTCCGTCCTTCAAGAAATCCCGTGCGTAAATCTCTAAAAAATCGTCCTTCAAGTGTAGGAATACTTATGTCTTAAATAGACAACTAAGAATCCTAAACTTGGTAAAATCCTAAAAACAAATTCTAAACACAATCTAGGAATAATTAAAGTCTTGTGCATAAACTAGGAAACATAATATTGACCTATATCTAGTTTCCTAACTTATTTTGTGCCCAAGAAAGGCAAATAACTAAATAAGGAATTATTCCCAAGAATAAAATCCTTAACAGAAACCGTGGTCAACAGTTCAGAATCGGAATCGTAACTGTCTTTAAAGGTTCTGGTTCTGGTTCCAAACTTTAGAAACCGTGCTGCGATTCCGAAATCGACAGATCCTTTATTTTATTTATATTCTTATTATATATACATATATATATATATATATATATATGTTTGTGCGTGTGTGTGTGTGTGTGTGTGTGTGTACTAGTTTAACACTTGTGTGTTACACATGATTTATCAAAATAACTTGTAATAATTATAGAGTTTTTAAATAAAAATAAAAAATCAAAAGATATTAAATTATAATAACATAGTTTCTAAATTTATAAAGAAAGAAAGATATTGTATTCTCAACTCGTGTCTTGTAACGATATCTAATCACTATTTATTAATTATTATTTTTTGTTGCTAAATAATCTTATATTTTAATGTTTAGATTAAATTCCTTAATAATTTTATTTATACACTTAGAAAAATTAAAAAGTTGTCAAATTCTCACCCCTGTCTAATCTCTATTAATTAATTATTATTATTATTATTATTCTTAAATACTTATGTATTTAAATGTTTAGATTAAATTCGTTAATAATTTTAATTATTATAATATAATTTTTAGATTAATCATTGTACTGGTCTCTAATCAATATTTATTAGTTATTATTATATAGTTTTATATTTTTATGTATAGATTGCACGTTAATAATATTTATTTACATACTTAGATTATTGCAAATAACTCGCGATTTACTTATATTTTATATTTGAAATTCTAAGATTAATATCATTTTTTGCTTTTATTATAAATACAACTTATTCATATTATTTTCGTAATTAAGTCTTTTTTATTGTAATTAACATAATATTATATGTAATTTATTCTTTGATTATGATAGCTAATTTTTATTTTTATCTAATTATATATGACTTTTATATTTTTACATCAGAAAAATAGAATGAAATACCGGATTAGACAAAATAAAATAAATGGACAATGTTAAATTAGGCAAATATAAAAATATAAGATTAAGCTAGGCAACATATTTTAAGTTAGGTAAATATAATAAAAGAAAATATATTATATTAGGTAGATACTCGAATTTGGTATATTTTAGTAAGTTTACAAACTTACAAAACTCGCCACATAAGCATTCGAACCACCAAAAAATCACATGTCAGTACGAAGCTTCCTAAGCATACACGTGTAATAGAGATCTTTTGTTTATTATATAGGTGGAGTACACAGTTTATTATATTTATAATAATATAATAAACTATATATATGTATATATAATTAAGAATATTATCCAAGATTTAAATAATGTAACATAAATAAAAATAAATATAAAAATAATAAAATAAATAATTTCGGATAAAATTGAAACCATAACCGATATTAGAACCGGCGGTTCCGATTTTGGAACAGGAACTGTAAAACAACGGTTTTGTTTATAGTTTTCCATTTTGAGAAATCGAGAACCGACACCGTGGCCATGCCTACATGGTAAATTATTAGATGGACTCAAATGCACCATACAAGGTGCACCTTGTGCCCCATATAAAACCAATTTTCAGAATTTCCACGCGCCCCTCTGTCCATCTTCAGAATTTTCTCACGCGCCTGAAATCCTTTTCTCGTTGTTTCTCCAGCAATCCATTGCTCAAGAATTCTCTTCTCCAGCAATTCCATCACCGGCGACTCAAATCGTCAAAACCTCCATCGATTTCGTCCAAATAAAAATCTATCACCAGCGATCCCCATCGATTTTAACAGCAAATAATTATGAGTTTTTCTTCGACTTTCATCGAATTTGCTTCAAATTACCACCGAAACAATCGTTGCTCCACCGCCAACAAACAAATCCTTTCGATTCCAATGGACGTGAATCTGTTAGAGGTTCCAATGGACGTGAATCGGTTCGAGTGTAAGTAATTTTTGAAATTGATTTATTTTGGTATTCAATTAGGTTTACGATATTTCTATTTTTGTTGATGCAGCTCTTCGATTTGTGTCTCTCCTGCAAATATTCCAGTTTCTGGTGGGAGTTCGAACATTCATGAAAATAGTTCCATTAGAGGTTTATGATTTCTCCTTTTACGATTCATGAAATGGAATATGTGGTGATATGTGAGTCTGTATGTGAGCCTGTATGTGATGATATGCGAGCAATAATATGTGATGGTATATAGAAGCAATATGTGATTCTGTGTGAAAGTAGAATGTGATGATATGTGTAGTTAGATGTGATTATATGTGAAATCTGTATGCAATAATATACGAGCAATAATATTTGATGATATGTCAAAGCAATATATGATGATATGTGAAAGCAGAATGTGATGATATGTGTAGTTAGTGATTAACATGAATTTGTCTTGATTTTAGTTAGTATTTTAGTTCGTTTTTATTATTGTTTTCGGTGAAAGTTGGATAGATTGAGCATATTTTCGTATTTTCTTATCTCCAACTTATTTTATTATATTTTAATTATAATTAATTAATTTTATGTTTATTTTAGGTATTTATTAGTATTTGAGTTTGGATTTAGTCAAGGATGGGCAAACGAGTAGAGTTTCAGCGAAAACGGGTTGCGATTTGAGGAATTTGAAGCTTCCGACTTTCTATAACGACGTTTAGTCTGAAACCGTTATAATATCCCTGCCGAGTGCTACCGAGCCCTGCCGATGCTGCCGAGCGCTGCTGAGCCATGCCCACACTGATATTCTATAACGGTTATATTCTGGAACCGTTATAGTAGACCCGGCTGACCAAAACTCTCTGTCGCGTCGATCCGGACCGCGTCGGTCGACGCACCAACGCTGGAAACGCGTTTTTGACGTGTTTTTATGATTTCTTATTGACTAAGACTTCCCACAACTATAAATAACCTACATATTTCGGATTTTTACATACATTATCATATTCCTAGGGTTTCTAAGGCCTCTTAGGGGCTGACAACCCCAACGAGTGCCGTTTATTTTCTTAGTTACTCTTCAAATTTCTTAGTTTTAAATCTCTAATTTTTAGAATAGTTATATTAGCTTTTAGATAATTTAGATTTAAGATTTCGTCGTGGAACGCTGCAATTTTCTTCGTTTAATTAGTAAGTACTTATCTCTTATGCTCTTTAATTCAGTTCACATGCTTTCAATTAGTTTAATTAAATCTCTTAGAATAATTACTATTTCCATGACGAATTGTGATTACGATTGTGTTGGGATTGTGATGTTGAGATTGATGATTATTGTTAGTTAGATCTTATGGGTCTAGAGCCTAGATTCGTTGTGAACCATCAATTGGGTCTTCCCAAGCGATCGTAGAGACGAATCAAAGCTCTAGAACCCTAGTTTTCTTAAATCATTTTTAAAAATCTTTTAATTAGTTTAAATAAACTCTAAATTTAATTGCTCTTAGATAATTTAATCTTAGTTTTAGATAATCAATTCGTAGTTTAAATAATCTTTAAATTTAATTTATTAGTTCGTAGTTTAATTAATCCTTAGATTTAATTTATTGCTCTTAATTTAATTAATCTCTAGTTCTTAAAACATCAAACAAAAGCCCCCCCGTTCGCGTGTTAGATTATTTATTTTTATTATTTTCTTATTCGTTAAATCAAACACAAAACGAACTTACGAATCTAGTCTTCCTTTGAGATCGACACGAGTCAACTTACCCACCTACAAGTGATCCCGTACTCTTGCGGGCGAGCTTTTTAAAATTGACAACTTTAAATAAAAGTAGGTGCAAAAAGCTTGAATCAAAATTTTGTTGCCGTTGTCGGGGAAGGCTAAAGGTTGTGATTTTTGTGTTTTCTCTTCGTAACCTTATTTATGTTTTTACTTATTTCGTTTATCTTTCGTATTTGTTTGTGAATTTTATTTTTGTTCGTTTTTATTATTTTCCGCTGGTACGTTTAATCTTGTGCGTTGAGTGTTGTGTATGAAGGGTACATCTCTCGACACCAAGGTTCAACGACCCAAAAAAAAATTAAAAAAAATTAAAAGAGAGAATGTCTTACAATCGAGGTTATCCATCATATGACAATGGTGCACCTCCGACCAATTGGAGTGGCTATCGACCGGCTATTCCATTAAGCTCCAAGATGCGGGATTACGATCTTGACTATTTCTACAAAGAGCGAATCCCAATTTTTTATGGACATCCGAGCGAGGATCCAGTGTAATTTTTCCAAGAATACGAGGACATCACCCGGACTTTCCCTCTTCTCGGCCTTACGAGAGATCAAGTGAGGATGCGACTCTTCCATTATGCTCTAAAATATCGGGCAAGAAAATAGTTAAATTATGCAGAGCCCGAATCTTTGCGAACGTGGGATGAAGTATACGATAAATTCATGTGAAAGTTCTACGCACCTAAGGTAGTATGCGATCATTGTGGAGGCCGAGGGCATTTGGCGAATACATGCATAGTACCATTTGATGATAAGCCACAAGATCATGATATCGCCATCCAAAATTATACGAGTTATGCCTCCCCCGACTCGATTCCTTCATACCCGAGCTATGGAGAACACACCCCACCTATTCCAGATGATTCGGACGAGGAGTTAAAGGCATGGAAGTAAGACCTATCTAAGACTATGGAGAATTTCGAGACAATGTTTGGTCAAATAATGGCTTCTTTAGCAAAAAGGTCAGACGCTATGAACGAACCTCCAAGTCAACCAGAGATGCCGATTTTTGATGAGATGGAGCCGAATTTGAAAGAGATGCATGCGGAAGATGAAATTGGGGATACGGTGGAAATCACCCCTCTTGCGCTTTTTAATGATTTCATGGGCGAAAACGAGGAGGTGTTGCCACTGGAGAACCCACACGACGTTGAAGAGTCGAGCCTACACGAGCTCGATGAGACTTGAGGTGTTGCAATGGCCAATTTAGAAAAGGGTGAGATTATTGAACCCCAATTTGTTCCGCCCGAACCGTTGTGGAATCTTAATTTTGAAGCGGTGGAAGAAATATTGGAGAGCGATGAGATTATTGAGCCTCATACCGTGCCACCCGATACTTTAATCGATATTGAGATGGAGGTGGTGGACGAATTAATTGAGAAGGATGAAATGTCCGAGTCTAATATTGAGCCACCCGAAGATTCGATGGATATTGTGATGGTGGACGAGTTTGTAGAGAATTAGTTGTTGATATATTCATGGTGATAGATTATTCGCTTTTTAGACCCCCGAAGCGAGTTAATATTTTTGTTCTACGATTTGCTTGCCATGCCCGCCTTGGTGATTTAAATTGCCTGCATCTACTCTTGGAGAACACTAAGGCGTGGCACGATCGTCATTTATTTCTGGATCCGGGATAGCATCGTTCGTAGAAGGCGTCGAGCTTTCCACGTTAAACAAGCGCTTTTTGGGAGGCAACCCAAGCTATTTTTTCTATCCTTTGTATTTTTAATTTATTTTTATTTTTATTTTTTTCTTTTTCTATTTTACGTTCATTTTTTTTAGGTCTTCCCAAGCCTAGATTCGTTGTGAACCATCAATTGGGTCTTCAAGCGATCGTGGAGACAAATCAAAGCTCTAAAACCCTAGTTTTCTTAAATCGTTTTTAAAAATCTTTTAATTAGTTTAAATAAACTCTAGATTTAATTGCTCTTAGATAATTTAATCTTAGTTTTAGATAATCAATTCGTGGTTTAAATATCTTTAGATTTAATTAATTAGTTCGTAGTTTAATTAATCCTTAGATTTAATTTATTGCTCTTAGTTTAATTAATCTCTAGTTCTTAAAACATCAAACAAAAGCCCCCCCTRTTCGCGTGTTAGATTATTTATTTTTATTATTTTCTTATTCATTAAATCAAACACAAAATGAACTTTCGAATCTAGTCTTCCTTTGAGATCGACACGAGTCAACTTACCCACCTACAAGTGATCTCGTACTCTTGTGGGCGAGCTTTTTAAAATTGACAACTTTAAATAAAAGTAGGTGCAAAAGGCTTGAATCAGTTAGATGTGATGATATGCGAAATCTGTATGTGATGATATACGAGTAATAATCTGTACTATGTGGTTTTTAAATGTGATGATATGTGAAAGTAATATATGATGATATGTCTCAGTATTATGTGATGATATGTGGTATTAACATGTGATTAATATTTGTATTAATCACATATTTTTGGTTTGTTTTATTTTTGATTTATGTGGTGAATTCTATTGTTGCTGATATTCAGTCACTTGAGAGAGTAATGCGGGATGATGATTTGGTTGGCATTATATTAAATTCCCTTGACGAGGCTTATAACTTGTACAATGTTCATGCGTGTAGAGTTTGGACTGGTTGAGTAATACACTTGAATATGGAGATGGCTAAGTTTTTTTTGTGTGTGTGTTTTGTTTTGTTTTTCTAATGGATATTCGTGATCATGTAATTCCAAGTCATTCCACTATTTTTAATGTGGTCTTTCTACTTTGGGGGCAATTCTCTGTCCTTTATTGTCTCATATATTTGTTAACTTAGAAAATAACTTAATATGATGATATTTGACAGAGATCTTGATTTTGATTTTTGCTGATGATATATGCCCAGTATATTAGATGATATGTTGATCTAATATGTGATGATATGTGGATAGAATATGTGATGATATCTGACATACATTCAGGGTTTAAGGTATATAAAATATATAGAAACACGCAAAGTTCACTTTTCCAATTCTTATATATTTTTTTCCAAAAGATAACTGAATTTTGTTCATATTCTTGATTTGACAGATTTGAGTCTAATATTGATGTATTGGAGAGTTCTTTAATGACACCCTTAAAGAAAGAGCAGACTTCAGATTGTGTACACAACCAAGGATAACGAGGCTGATGACGAGATGTCCCCTTGAGTGCCCATGATGATGGGCCAAGGCTTATTTGGAGATGTGAATGTCAGGACAGTAGTAATGCTAATATTATTCATAATATTTAGAGATTGAATGATATTTCGCATATTCGACTTTCTTGAATAAAGAAGCTCGATCTTTGCTCACATTGTTATTCAGATGTCTTTATATATTGTGATATATTTTTTTTTGCCTTGAAGGATATTTAAGAAGCAGATATGAGATCCGGTTTTGCCATTGTATTTACTTGATGTGATTTCTTTCCCCTTCCCTTTATCATATTCGCTCATTAACTCAAACATATTAGTGGAAAACACAAATAAACTATATTCAAACTAAACTTCAACAACAACAAAATATTCCTTACCACCTCTACCATAAAATAAATCCCCATAGGAATTGAACAATCTGGAGTCAAATGCAAATAACAAGAATAATAAATAATTTAGATTAAGGGTAACTAAGTCCTTAGATAACATGATGCACACATATATATTCATCTATAATCCTCCCCCACCACCCCAAAAATAGATATCCATATATCATCACACAAATCATGAATATATCGTCTCACATAACATGAAAATACAGCGGTCCTATGAAAAAAAGAATAAGATATCATATACCATCACACAAATCATGTGCATATCATCACATAGAAAATGCACATATCATCACACAGAACATGCACATATCATCACAAACTACATATATATTCATCTTCAGTTCCAGGAAAACGAATAAGACATTCACATATCATCACACAGAACATGCACATATCATCACAAACTACATATATATTCATTATCATTCCCAAAGAAAACGAATAAGATATTCGCATATCATCACAAGATCATGCACATATCATCACACAACATGCACATATCATCACACAGATTGCACATCTCATCACACAATCTGCACATATCATCACACAAAACATGCACATATCATCACAAACTACATATATATTCATCGCCAGTCCCAGGGAAAACGAATAAGATATTTACATATCATCACACAGATCATGCACATATTATCACAAACTACATATTCATGATCTTAAGATAATAAGATCTTAACTAATGTAAAATTTTCATTCAGACATTTTTACAAACAGTTGATATGCAATAATGTAATTTTGTAGGTCAAAACATATTAAAACTCCATGAGGCGAAAATTTCAGTGACAACAACAATCCGAACCACTTCAGATGCGAAAAATCTGAACAAATCCAAAAAAATGAAAAATAAAATAAAATTCAAAATCGACGTTCAACTCCAAATTTTGGAAAACATCGAATTCGACCGTGAAGAGGTGGCTTTTTGATTTCTCATCATTAGAGAGTTTGTGAGGCCAAGATGCTGAGCTGCGGCGGGAAAAACAACGAAGGCCATGTTGTGACTGGCAAGGCAAGATTTCTGCAGAGGCGTGATTGAGACGATGGAAATTAAGAAGGGAAAAAATACAATTGGGATTTTTGCGTAGGCGAATGGAATCGAAACTCTCCAAAAATCTATTGGAACTCTTCACATTTAATATAGGACCGAGTACATTCTACAAGATGCACTTGACTTCACAGTATACTCTTTCCACCCACATAACATCGGGCCAGGGAGCCACTTACGTGGACGAATTTTGTTCCGTATATATGTACCTTTGCTCCCACATAAACAAACTACGTGATGTGCTATCAATATCAACTTAATTTTGCCTAATAACAAATCGAACTCAAGTGGCTCTATCATTTTCCGCATATGTTATCTTATTTGTGATAATGGAAAGAAATTAAACTTTGATAGTAATTAAATAAAACTCAAGTAGCCATCCGGTTTTGATCCAACCCCATTAATCACACCCACCACCGTCAATCAACTTCCTTCCTAATAATTTACACACACCACACGCACACACCAACACAGAGATGACGAGTTTGAGAAGAGCTCTTTTCTCCACCGTCCCTCGTCTTCTATACTCCAATCGGACGTCGCTCGTCAGTCCCCGACCTCTTCACAGGTATCGCGTGCGAATCTTATTGTATGTCTCTGTTATTATTGATCCTTCTCTATTTTATCGATTGCTTTCCCTCTCGTTCTGGGGTTTTATTTAGGCCTGTATTGGGCTCCATCCCCCATTTCTGCTCGTCAAGTGAAAGCACCCAATCCCTAGATATCGACCTCTCCAATGAAGAAAGTAAAAGGCGCTTGTTTAACAGGTAGGCTTCTTGATTTCGGCGTTTGTCGGCGTAAATTGTTTAAAATTTCTCTGTGTTGATAATATTGCCTGAAGCTTTTTTATGGTGGGTTTTGAAGTAATTTATTGTCTGTTGAAAATCTGTAGGCTGTTGTATAGGAGTAAACAAAGAGGGTATCTTGAGCTGGACTTAATTTTGGGAAAGTGGGTGGAGGATAATATTCGTTCGATGGATGAAAGTGGGATTAGATCCCTTGTTCATGTCCTTGACCTGGTATTTACTCGCTTTTCATTATTTTTTTGTTAAATTCCAAATCCTTGTTTGTTTTAGTCGCAGATATTGGAAAAATAATTTTTATTTGCTGCTTACCAAGGCATAAAAGAGCTTCTTTTCATTTTTTCATTTTTTTTCTTCTTTGATTTGCTTTTTGCTAGAATTTAAATTTTCATTTTGCTTGAATATGACATGCCCGTGCTCTGCGCTGCGCATAAGCATGGGATGTTTACTTTGTAATGTTTATTATGAATGTATGAGTCGGGCTGTTCCTAACACCACTAAAGTTATGGAAGTCGACTATCTTTGGTTTCCAGAGTTTTTTATTCACGCCGAGACAAGTTCAAGATTTTGATTACTTCTATACAGATTTGGGTAATGGACCTATGAGTAATTAATACGCTCCCTCCATCCTAATTTGAATGTCCCATTTCAGATAATACATGAAAAATAAAAATTTGGTACCTTTATTCTTTTTCCCTAATATGCAAAGATGGATTTAGTTAGTGTTATCACATCGTCTTAGTGATGGGTACTTTGGTGAGAAAATGATCAGTTCATGAAATTGAATAAGTAAATAAATTTTAAAAAAAATAAAAAAAGGGAAAGGAAATTGGGACATCCAAAGCAACCAAATGAATTGAGCAAACTTGAGTAGTACTCAACATAGCTTCTTGCCCATGTATTTGCAGCCGTATGAAAGTAACGAAATTGAATTTCAGCCTTTATGACACAATGCCTTGAGTATCATAGTTGTCGAGCACAACGTTTATTTAAACCCTCCCTGGTGTTTGTTTAGCCTTGTTAAGTTTCTTGTAATCTGCTGATTATAGATAATATGTTTCTAAAAGCCTGATTCGCTCTTATGACCTGCAGGAAAATCCGGATCTATGGAAATGGCTGACTGGTCAAGAGCAACCTCCAGAACCAGTGAAGGCAAATCCTGTAAGACGAGAAAATAAATTTTGATGCTATTTTGATGTTGTTTTGAAGTGTTCGAAAGTGTAAATGGGAATGTGTGAAAATGATTAAGTTGTGAGGAATGTCTTTTTCATGTTACTTTTTTGTTTGTTTAGGAGAAAAATGACTGTTGGTATTCATGGTTTTGTTTGGTATCGTATATAAATCATATCATACGCTGCATATTCCATATATTTCTGTACTAGCATGAACATTCTCCCCAAAATGTTTTTTTCCCCCAAACATGTCGGTCTGTGTTGATTTTTAAAACGGTAATATTTGGTAGGTCTTCTTGGCTGTGCGGGAAAAGGTGGCTAACAATCTGGACAATCATGCTGCACCAGAAACTCGAGCTACACCTGGCCAGTCATGGGTTAGAGGTTGGGATGATTTCAAGAAGGGAAAAGACAGCCCTATTGCTGGAAACCAGTAGTTGACTTCTATCTCGTATAGCCTATACAGACTATAATATAGTTCGAGAAAACAATGTGCGCGTTATATTATTGAGTGGCCATATTGGCCTTTCTACAGGTATGTGAGTAAGGAAATAGATGATGAGCCAGTAAGACCATTAATGTGCTTTGCCACTGATGTACTGAAATAAATTCGTCCTGAACAATGTCTTATATGTAATAAGATAATGTTTAATTTTCTTTTTCTTTTTGGATGAAAACATAGGAGATTGCAAATGGACCCAAATTTATTGAAACGTAATTAAACTGATTTGATTACCGATTGTGACCGTATAATTGTTGGCCAAAGAACCACTAGCTTACACTTTGATCTGTCTTGCTTTTATATCCAAACAGTTTCTGCTAAGTTGTGTCCCTCCCGTGCTTCACGGCTATACAATTCCAACTAACACTACTTAGTTTTTGCTTGAGTTCTAATTCCATTTTCTTTGTTTTTGGAAAATATGGTGTTAAAATATGCATTGGAAGAATGAGAATGAAAATCACGAGTGTAATTGGTTATCATATTACAATTAATTTTTCTGAATTAATTTGTGTTTCATTTTATATTTTCTTGAGCATCACTAAGCATGCTTGGTTTTGTTTTTCATTTTCAGGTTTTAGCATCGCTAGCGTAGTTTTCAAGCTTGTATCGACTTTTTTTTTTTTTTGAAAAATGACGGTATGTTTGAATCAAAAGTTTGATTTTATGTTACAAAGATATTGTTTTTAAGATGGTAGATTATTATATCATTAATACTTAATACTTGATAGTTGTTGTTTGTTGGTCCATATTGAAATGCAAGAAAATGGTATATAATTTATGAATACAGCACACTGGTACAATATAATATAGGTATAAAAATATGTTATGTGTAAGTTTTAAGGATACGTATGTAATAGGGTAATTTATTATATGATATGGGTGCACATTGTAAGGTGCACTTTGTAAAAATTTTTTATCATTCATTTATATGTGATGATATATGATAGTTATATGTGATGATATATAATAGTTATAAGTGATATATGTGACAAATTTAGAGTTTAGGGTTTACTTTTTCATTTTAGGGTTTAGTTTTTTATTTTAAGGTTTTTAAGGTTTAGTTTTTTGTTTTTTTTATTTAGTTTCCATTTTAGGTTCCACAAAAATCTATCAATCTACCAGTTATATGTGATTATATGTGTCAGTTATATGTGATGTTATATGATAAAATTTTAGGGTTTAAAGTTCAATATTCAATTTCAAGGTTTAGTTTTCGTTTTTGGTTTGTTTTTTTCATTTTAGGGTTTTAGATTAAAGATTTAGAATTTCAATTATTCGTGATGATATGTATCAGTTACATGTGATGATATATGTGTTATGACTAATGGGCTGAGACGAGAAGCACGCATAAGATCAAGGCCCAAGTACTTTGAGAAATATCTAGCTTAATAAATATTATATTGTGATAATTCTACAATACTCCAGCTGTCAAGTTTGTTAGGGATAGATTTATATACCCACGAAATGCGCTAAGTATATATATATATATATATATTGTACTGGAGAAAAGAGGAAGAGGGAGAATAAAAGGCTTATCCATTTTCATTTTGTTACAATTCTTGTTTTAACATAACAAATTGGTGCTTTCATTGATCTCGTCGGTAACCATGGCTGACGGGACTCGACTCAAGACCATCGATGATACTGTGAAGACAATTCAAGCTCAGTACGATTCGCACTCAACACAATTAGCTTGGCAACAACAAACCCTAACAAATACTCTCACCAAATTACAGGCGCTCGATGAGAAATTGATTAACGGCGTCTCTCCGGTTCAACCATCTTTGTCATCACCTCTGATTCCCTCTCGAGCAGCAACAATTCCTGGGTCGGCTCCGCCTATCTCCGTATCATCTCCGTCCATGTTTTTTCCATCCGCCACCCAGATGAGCTTTCCACAGATAGCGAGTCCCTCATTGGCTCAAATACCTTCATTCATGTCTGTACCAACGACTCCGACCTATTCTTCGCCCCGACTGGTTCCCCAAGTGATGGGGTGGCCTTCTCCGTCTCAGAGTCCATGGCCACCGTAGCCAATTCCGTTCTCCATATGAAATTGGATTTTCCTCGCTTCGACGGCGACGACCAAGCCGGGTGGATTTTAAAAGCGGAACGCTATTTCTCCTATCATCAGATTCCTGAAGATCAAAAACTCCTCATCAGCTCAACTCATATGGAAGGTCGTGCTCTCCAGTGGTTCCAATGGGTTTCACGCAACCGACAAGTTGCAACTTGGGATCAATTTGTGCGTGCATTAGAAATTCGTTTTGGCCCTTCCGAGTTTGACGATGTGCAGGGTTTATTGTCCAAATTGGTGCAAACAACGACTGTTGAACACTATATTGCTCAATTTGAGGCACTTTCATTTCGTACAGTGGGTCTTCCCTCCGATTTTCTAATAAGTTGTTTCATCTCTGGGTTACGCAGGGATTTACAGGCGGAGGTGCGCACTACTCACCCGCCATCTTTGTTACAGGCCATGGCATTGTCCCGCTTACACGAGGAAAAACTTATACATCAGCTCCATAATTTTTCAAGCTCTAAGTGGAATGGGCCAGCCCCATCGAAATTTAAAGGACCTTCAGCTTATATTTCCAGCACACGTAGCCCCCAACCCGTACTTTCTCATACTCTGCGCAATCCCAAAATAATATCCAGTCCTAACCCTTTTCCCTCCCACACAATATCCCCACCTCCAGTGTATCGCCGCACAACCCTATGCCGACACTCCAGACCGCGGTTAGCACACGACGAATTTCGTCAAGGGAGATGATATCCCGTCGGGAGAAAGGATTGTGTTATTATTGCGATGAGCCATATGCTGTAGGTTATCGGTGTAAAACACAACCACAATTTTTTCTGGTCGAAGGAGAAATTGACGATGACAATTCTCCAGAAGTGGGTGATTCGCTTGAGCAACTACAGTTGGACGACGTGGGAGTAGCTCCGGAGATTTCCTTAAATGCGATGGCGGGCTCAGCCTCGCCCACCACTCTACGTTTTACAGGTTTGTTAAATGGAACCCTGGTGCAAGTTTTGGTCGATAGTGGTAGCACGCATAATTTCATACAGGCTCGTGTGGCCAAATTCTTGCAGTTGCCGATTGAGACAGTGGGTCAATTTTCAATTGCGGTTGGTAATGGCCAACGTTTGGCGTGTGTTGGTTGTGTACGCTGTGTAGACTTAATAATCCAAGTCCATCGCATCGTTACCGATCTCTATGTGTTACCATTAGAAGGCTCTGATATAGTATTGGGTGTTGCTTGGTTGGCTACTTTCGGTGCACTGGTTCACAATTATGCTGCGTTGACAATGTCCTTCAAACTTCACAGAGTTGAGGTGGTTCTCCATGGTGAAACTGAGCCTACCGTCTATCCAATTCAGTTTAGTAGCTTAAGAAAGCTTACCTCCAATGACTCGGTGGCTGCGTTCTTTAGCCTCACAGCTTTGTCTATTCAAATTACAGGGCCACCTGTCGTTCCAGCACCTGTTCATAACATTTTGATCAGTTTGGCGATGTATTTGCAAAACCAAAAGGCCTCCCACCCCTCCGAACATGAGAACATGCGATCCATTTACAACCCAATACTATGCCGATTAATGTGCGTCCCTACCGGTATCCCCATTTCTAGAAAACGAAAATCGAAAATTTGGTGCGCGAGATGTTAACGGAAGGGATTCTGAGGCCGAGTAATAGTCCTTTCTCATTGCCGGTTTTATTGGCTAAGAAAAAGGATGGCATGTGGCAATTTTGCTCAGATTATCGAGCCTTGAATGCAGCCACGGTTAAGGATAAATTCCCAATTCCCACGGTTCATGAACTTCTGGATGAGTTACACGGAGCCCAATTCTTTTCCAAGTTAGACCTCCGATCTGGATATCACCAAATCCGGATTCGAGAGGAGGATATTTACAAGACAGCCATCCGCACACATGACGGGAATTATGAGTTTCTTGTCATGCCTTTTGGCCTTACGAATGCCCCCTCCACATTCCAATCAGTAATGAATGAAACTTTTAGACCGTTCCTCAGAAAATTCGTCCTTGTATTCTTTGATGATATACTCATTTATAGTGCTATTTTAGAACAACACTTGGGTCATTTATATCAGGTTTTAATGGTATTACGAGAACATAAGTTCTATGCAAAACTCTCAAAGTGTGTCTTTGCTCAATCTCAAGTTGAATACTTGGGCCACATCATATCATCGGCTGGCATTTCTATGGACCCACAGAAAATCCAGGCCATTGTGGATTGGCCTATACCGCAAACTATTAAGGCTCTTCGTGGATTTTTGGGACTTTCGGGTTACTATCGAAAGTTTATTAAAGGTTATGCTACAATCGCCGCATCTTTAACAAATTTGCTAAAGTCTAATAATTTTGGTTGGTCCATGTCCGCCCAGAAATCATTTGAGTGTTTGAAGCAGGCTATTGTCTCTAGGCCAATCCTAGCCCTCCCAAATCTCTCTAAACAGTTTGTCATCGAAACTGATGCTTTCGGATTTGGTATTGGCGGCGCCTTATTGCAAGACAACAGGCCACTTGCTTTTTTCAGTCAAAAGCTTTGCCCTTGAGCCCAATGTGCGTCTACCTATCATCAGGAAATGTTAGCAATCACAGCAGCTATTTCAAAATGGAAGCAATACCTCTTCGGCCGTCATTTTGTAATACGTAGAGATCAATTCAGTTTGAAGGCCTTAGCCGAACAAACCATTCATACACCGGAACAACAAAAATGGCTCACAAAGTTGTTGGAGTTCGATTTTTCGATCATCTATAAACCAGGGCGTGAGAATATTGTAACAGATGCATTGTCTCGGCGCTCAGTTGATGCCTCAACCTTATCACTAATCACTGTTGAGCTTACGTTCAGTTGCGTATAGCTCAACTTGAAGACCCCGAGTTAGTCAAACTACACCAGCAGATTTTGAACCAACCTTCTAATTTTGCCGATTATACAGTAGTAGATGGGTTGTTATATTTTAAACACCGATTATTTATCCCCTCCTCTCTACGTTCTATGGTCCTAACAGAATTTCATGATTCGGTCATCGGTGGTCATGCTGGGTTTTGGCGTACCTTTCATCGAGTCACGACGAGTTGTTTTTGGCCTTGTATGTAAAAGGATATTCGCACCTATGTTGAGCATTGCCTTGTGTGCCAGCAGATTAAAACATCTACTTTGGCGTCGGCGGGTTTGTTACAACCGCTACCTATACCAAATCGTATATGGGAGGATATTTCGTTGAATTTTATCACGGGTTTGTCTAAATCGCGAGGGTATACAGAGATATTGGTGGTCATTGATCGCTTATCTAAATATGCCATTTTTTTCCCGTTGACACCGAATGCATCGGCGAGCAAAGTGGCTGGAGTCTTCATGAATGGAGTGGTAAAATTACACGGTATTCCTCGTTCCATAGTGAGTGATCGAGACAAAATATTTCGGAGTTCTTTTTGGGGCGAATTATTCAAACTTCATGGGACTTCTTTGAACATGTCCACGACATATCACCCGCAATCGGGTGGGCAAATAGAGAGCCTGAACTGCACCTTAGAAATGTATCTTCGTGGGTTTGTCATGGATAAACCCTCACAATGGTCTGAATATTTATCTTGGGCGGAATACTGGTATAACACCTCTTATCACACGTTGGCCGGAATGACTCCATTTTTGATAGTATATGGTCGAGAGCCCCCAAATTTGAGTACGTATGTACCTTTTTCGGCTACCAACGCTGCACTAGTACAGGAACTCATGGATCGAGATCAAGTTTTAGCGCAATTGGAATTAAATTTACATCGTGCTCAAAATCGTATAAAAGAACAAGCTGACCGTCCTCGTTCGTGCGGTTGCATCCATATAGACAAATCTCAGTGCGTGGCTACGTTAATCAAAAGCTCAGTCGTAAATACTTTGGCCCTTTCGTGATTTTAAACTGTATTAGTAAATTCGTGTACCGCCTTCAATTACCTGATATGGCTCGTATCCACGATGTTTTCCATGTCTCTCTCTTGAAGAAGGCTAAGAGTATAACCCGACGAGTTCTCCTCCTTCGATGATACCTCCCTACCCAACACTACCTGAAATGCAACCTCTTCAAATACTAGCTTCAAGAACTATTCTGCGTGGTGGTCAGTCATACCACGAGTGAGGTTGCATATTTTCAAACCCGTATACTTTAGGTGAGTTCCGGCGAATTTATTATTTATTTAAAACTAGTTCCGGCATATTTTATTAAATATGCAAACTCACCGAATTTATTATTTAATAAATAATAAATTTTATTTATTTAATAAAACTAGTTCCGGGTAAACGTTAGGATAAAATATGGTTTGCATATTTATTTAATAAATTCTAGTTTTTATTTAATAAAACTAGTTTTTTCTAAATTTTGTATAGTACAGGATGCACTTTCAAAATTTTGTATAGTACAGGATGCATTAAATTACAAAAAAAAAAAAAAAAAAAACGTTAGGATGCAAACCCAAAAAACCCGTATAGTACAGGATGCATATAATTTTTTACCCTAAATAAAAATAACCTACGATTTCATATTTTAATGTTGACGAATACTTGTAATATGAACCGATATCATACCAATAAGATCATTTGTAACTATATCCATTTGTCGGACCCCGCCAACCCGTCCCCAAATCCCTAACTCTAAGAAAAAAGAAATAAGAATTCATTCACCAAGCCCCCCAACCCCCACCCCCT
>BMAC01000092.1:1661431-1678150 GCA_014905375.1 Phtheirospermum japonicum
TCAACTATCCATTATTATTTCTATGTGGTGAAGACAACCACATGGAAGACATATCTTTTTTTGAACCTCGAAAACCTAAAGGCAAGGGTAAACATTATGTGAGCCAGATGGAGTTCTTTTCTCACCGATTGCATGAAAGAGRCACGGAGGTACTCACTATTCTATATAGTCGACGACTCCCACAACAATTCATAATTGATGCATCTACGATTATTGAATCTTCAAAATTGTGGTACATCAGAATTCATCAAAAAATATGAGGTGAGAAATACAGTGGGATTGTTGATGTAGTGTTACGAGGTGAAAAAAATGGCTCAAGTGATGATACTCATGTTGTCTTGCCCGCGACATTTACTAGCGGTTCTTCAGAGGGTCATTTCACATAATTTTTTATCTATTACTAAATTGTGTAGTTAATTTAAATGTTAAATAGTGTAACCAATTTAGATCTATCAAGTATTTATTCAAATATGTCAATAAATGTAACTATAGGTTCACTATAACATTCTATGAGAACAAATGTGGGGGTGCAGAGGATAAAAAGATTTATGAGATCAACATGCATTATGATTACATTTCTCCATGCGAAGTAGTGTGGAGAATGTTAGTTTATGAAATTCAGTATAAAACTCCACCTATCATGTGTTTGCGTTTTCATCTTCCAGAATAGCATAATGTATTGTATAATGATAATGATCTGTTGAACACAATGAAATGTAATTCGAGGCAAATAAGAAAAATCTGGAAGCACGGAGTTTGCTTTATGTTGAGTTTCCTAAAAACTTGTTTTAGTACTCAAAAAACAAAATAATGGACACCTAGGAAATTATAATTGTTTTCATTAGTACGAATTTACCATATTCCGCCAAAATTGATAAGGTCATGGATGCAGTACATTTAACCAATGGTGGTGTATTTCTCATATATAAATACAGAGGACGCTTTCTATAACTGTTAAATCTAATAGTGGAGTTGTTCTTAATGCAATATCTAACGACATAACTTATCTTCTTCTTTCGAAAGGAATAATTGGGCATTCTAAATTTAGGATTACTTTTAATATTCACCAAGATTTCGATCATTACTGGTATTCCACTTGAAAAATTAATGATGGATGCGTATCTCATTATTTGGGACGAAACTCTAATGATGCATAGACATTATTTTGAAATTTTAGATAAAACATTGAAAGACGTGATGAGATCGCAAAACAATTCTAATATGAAGCTTCCATTTGGTAATAAAATAATAATTCTTAGTGGAAATTTTCATCAAATTTTTTGTTGTTCCAAAAGGCACTAGACCAGACATAGTTCACACAGTAATCAGATCTTCGCATTTATGGACTCATTACATAGTTTCGAAATAGACCAAGAATGTGGTGCTGCAAATTCAAAATTCAGATCCCAATTGTCAAGTTAAAGAAATTTGTCAACTCGATAAATAGTATAGGAGATGTAATAGTTAGAGAACCAAATGATGGTATCGTTAAAATTGAAATCCAGGTTATCTATTATTGAAAGATGATGTTGACCATGTTCCACCAATTGTGGCGAGCACATATCCATAATTCGGAAAAACGACTGAATGCTTACTTATTTGAAGGATCTTGCTATTCATTCCCCAACACTTGATGTCGTTGATTTGATTAATAAATATATGATGTCATAAAATGATGGAGAATGTAAAGTATATCTTAAGTTTGATAATGCATGCAAATTCGATTCAAACATTGACATATTGTAGGACGTCCACTCATCAAAGTTTCTAAATACCATTACATGTTAAGGATTCCCGAATTATGAGCTAAAACTAAAAATTAAAATTCCGCTTATGTTGTTGAGAAATATCGATCATTCCTTTGTGTTGTGTAATATTGGTTGTTAACTTGACGATCATATTGTATAGGTTAATATTTATCAAGGAAGCAATGCAGGTGAGTTGTTATTAATCCCTAGAATGACTGCCACACCATCCAATCTGAGGTTTCCTTTCAAGTCCCAATGATGACAATTTTCTTTGATTGTGTCATATGCTATGATGATCAACAAAATTCAAGGATGATCTCTCTCTCTCTCTCTCTCTCTCTCTCTCTCTCTCTCTCTCTCACGTTGGACTTTTCCTGAAGCCAGTTTCCAGTCATTGTCATTTATACATTGATATATCAAGGGTGACCAATCGTAAGGGTTTAAAAATATTGATCGACGATGATGAGAATAAACATAGTAACAAAACTACAAATGTTGTGTATAAGGAAATTTTTCATAATTTTTAAATTACATTTCGTATAATAACAATCATTTTATGAATCAGGTTATATCATTTTGAATACTATTCAATCTATAATTAATATTTGGATGATTTATATATAGGGAGCGGTTATGGTGAAACCATCTCTGGTGTGTGAAAACCAGTGATGGTTCTTATCGAAACACACACACACAAACACACACACACACACACACACACACACACACACACACACACACACACAACACATATATATATATATATATATATATATATATATATATATATATATATATATATATTTATAACTGAAGTATACATATATACAATTACTTATTTAAATTTTAATACATTAAATAATTATTTTAATTTTAGATAAAGTAAAATAAAGAATTATCGTACAATTGCACGTGTACAATACTAGTTTCATATAAATATAAACACTTAACTTTTCATGGGTACTTTATAAATATATTAATAAGTAACTAATGTTTATAAGACAAACTATTACTTTAAAACACAATAACAAATAACTTTCACCGTACAAACTAATACACTTCACCGAGATATCAAAACATTACTATTCCAAAATCATGATTTACAGTAGAAAGGATTTCATTTATTAATATATAGAAATCAGCCCGAGCAGCATGCACTTTCAAGATGAAAGAAAGATTCTAACATTTGCCGGAAGGTTATTATTTTTGGAAGAGACTGTAGGAAGGTTCTTCCTATTGTACCCATTGGCAATAGAGATATTGTGTAGCAAGTATATGCTCTTCTCAATTATAGGTCATTGCAAAACCTTCTGCTGACAAAAATATGAGATTAATCATTGGACAATCATTGTGGAACTCATTTGCACAGGGAATCAAGGAGTTCGAGTGGATAATGAAAATCGAATAACATGTTGTTCAAATTTCAGAGAAGGCGATTTTCAATAATTATTTGCTTCTCGATAATTATCAATAACAGTTAATGTAAAACTCTCTCCACGTTGACTTTTTTTTAAGGCCGCTGTTCAATCATGATAAGGTTTATACCGTATTATCAAGAGTCAAGAGCACGAAATTAAGATAACTCGTACTAACATTCTTGGTTATATTAAGATTAGACGTTATACTTTAAAACATATAATTAGTACTAACTTACCATGATTATGAAAAATAGAAGACTATTAGAACAATCAACAAACCAAGTGTGTTTTGTGCAGAGTGTAAACAAATAGCAGCGGAACTAAAATAATAAAACACAAGCTTTTAAAACTTTTGAGTACAGGAAATAAATCCTTGTAGTCGTGCCTCAAGGTGAAAATGTCTTTACCTGAAAAGTGTATCAATGATTACACATGAAAATATAAACAAGTAATGACTACGAAAAACTCATATCGAGTAAGATTGTTTTAAATCAGCACTACTATTCCAAAAGTTAAGAATCAAAATCTCTAATATTTGATCTTAATAAAAACACAAAATCATGGAAGAAAATAATTCATTTAACAGGATTTTAGTGCAGATGCTACAGCACGAGCAGTAACATCTGCGTCTGGGTAGAACTGCTGTTGATCGAATAAATCGCTCCAACTCTCAACTCTGATCTTTAATCGTGTATTTCTTATGCGTATTCAGCGTCATCAAGTTGTAGAGCTAGTCCTCATATTTGTATAGACACCCTTGCTCGTAAAGAGTCTTATAAAAGAAGGAAATAATATTTACATAATATATTGCAAGTAAATCACTTTAAATAAGGAGATAAGACAAAATCTAAGACACCTAATAATCATGACTTGCAACATATGAAATTCTAAGTTAGGAGAAAGATAATTACAATCTAAACTAATTCTAATAATATACAAAATAATTACCAAATAAGATAAGTATAAAAACTTTCCTAAACAATTAATAACTAATATTTTTGAAAAGAAAGTTAAAATAATATATAGACAAAATAAACTCCTAAAGGGAATAAAAGCCTTAAATACCTCATACGTATCAAGCAACATATTAGACTCCTAATCTTTTTTAAACTCAATGAAAAAAATCCCTTCAATCTCCCCCTTTTTGTCTTTCTTGGCCAAAACATACATGATGAAAATCATAAGTATAAAACTTGAATAACCACCTAAAAACTCTCCCTAACTTGCTGCAGTATAAAATCATAGAATTAAAGACCAAAACCAATCAAGCAGCAATTAGACATATCAAGAACAAATAACTACCACCAAATAAAAATACCTCTAGAAAAGGAGATAATAACCCAAAGTAAAGAAGCACTCCCTTTTGGTACAGTAGCGGTAGCTTCAAATCAACTCTTTCTCATACTCTTCTGCATCATCTTCATCATGAAGCCTCATGGACGAACCAGTCCGACAATGAACAACAGTATGACAGACTCCCCTTAAATATGTTACGACCCAACGATTAGCATTGTGCGGCAACCTCCGCAGTAGCAGCAACAAATCCACCCGAAGTAAGCGCATCTCTATGAATAACATAAGCACCAGAATCTCCATCATCATCAACTACTCCCCCTTTATTACATCTCCCCCTTTATGGCAAGAAAGATCGAAAATACAAAGTAGGCTAATAAAGAAGCATAAAGGGAAGTACAATGAGCAATAGAATAATCCACAAACTGTATTTGTCTCAAAAATAAGTAATCCAGACGAGAGAACTGCAAAAACAGAAGTGTTAGCGGGAATATTGGAACATCCGCAGTAACATTTTGAACAACGCCAGGAGCAACAACAAGCACAACAGAAACAGTGCGACCAGAACCATAAAGACATGTCTTTATCATCAAAGTAGTACACTGGATGATCACTAAGATGAGTCTTGTCATTCAAAATGGAAGTTATAGCCATACAAAACCATGACTGCAAGTGGGAGGAATGCGAGGGACATATCCTTGAGACATCAATACTCGAAAGACAAGTCTAGAAGAAGCAGGGACCACGTTGACAAGGTAGTTGTGGTAATGAACAACACTTCATTAAAAACTTACAACTGGAAGCTAAATGGCATCCAAGTACCAAACATATAAAGCACGCGAGTATAAGTCCAATGACTCAATAACTTTTCATAGAAGGAATCCAGTTTGGACAACTCATGCAAACACCCACAAATGGAGACAACCATGAAGAAGCGAACGGAGAGGACCATCGATCACATAAACCACCCATTAGGAACCGGATCATCATATGAAAGTAAGAAGACAACGGTTCACCTACACAATCAGGAGTCGTAAACAAAACATTAAACGCACAAGGGTTTAAGGTTAAAAATATTACTACGTACGTAGACTCAACTGAAGTTAAATGTCCGACTTTTTAAAACCTCATCACAAATTGGCATATAACTCATACACCATAGAAATCTCAAGATGCACAATATCAACCACAGTAAGCAATAAATGACGATCCTCAAGAAATTTGCTCAATTTGAAAGAAAGAAAAGATATTAAATGCCTACTTTTTTTAATCAAGGAACGACCATCAAAAATAAGACAAACCTACTATAAACAGCCCTTGAATAAAAAGGTTCAGAAAAGATGTTACCCATATCAATACCAGAACTGGATGTTGGCTCGGGTGTTGGAACATCCACAACAACATCTCCAGTAACACCTGCAGCAGCAACTGCAGCAACATATTTTTATACAAAACCGACCTTATTATCCAAGGTATGACTATTAGCAGCATCAAAAGTATGCATGGGCAGTCCAGAAACATCCTCGGTAGCAAATTTCTCATTACTTGAGATCTTAGGAATAGTACTCGACCGAGGGCTAGAGGAACCATAAATAATGCCCTTGCTCTCTATAAAGAGATGTGACAACACATGGCTAATAGGTTTACCATCATCAATCGGACTAGAGATCGGTGTAGTAGAAGAAAGAGTGTACCGTGACATAAAACATGAGGTATTTGAATTTAGGAAAACCGAACCTAACCTTCAAAGACAAATTTGGTGCAGAATCATCATAAGTGTCACCAGCAACATGTAGCAATATTCGGCAAAATAGAATTGGCTGGAGTGTTAGTAACACCAGCACTAACATTCGCACCAACATCAGTGGCGACATCTCCTCCTCCATACTTCTTTCTCTTCTTCCAGAGAACGAAATCTCTCCTCTTGTACACCATCATAGACCCAAAGGACTCAAAAGCACCAAGCCCGTAGCCAAGGAGATGTTTGGACTTGCGAAAAGAAAAGGTGTAGATGGACTTGAGAGATTCATAAATAAGCGCAAAGTGTTTGGAGGGTTCTGTACATCGATCTCGTTGAACTTGTCAAACGATAATAAGACAACAAAGGCTTCGATTTGCTCAACAATATGAACTAGAACAGTGGATGAAGCAAGCGGTAGCAGTTGGTGGTGATATAAGTACAAAAGATGCAACAAACACCTGGGTTCAAAAATGTTACCCCAGATGCCGCAACACCCTTTGACACATCTTGTGCGGCAAATCTAGCAATGACCGAAATAGTCATAGATGGCAATGGTGGATTGAGTGGAAATTCAGACACGATGGTGGAGCTAAGCAGGATGACGGTAGAGGTGGAAGTGGATGAACTCTTACTCGGACTTCGAGACAGTTAATTGACACCTAAAAAGATTAAAAATATTCTTGCACAAAATATGCCAATCACAAAAATCACAAACGTTCACAAATATTTAAAGAATAAAGTGAATCATGCGTATAATAATGACAAGCTATATATATAGATAAATAAACCAAAGAGTTCATAAAATTATAAACCTATTCGAATCCAATCAAACAAAGAATCATAACTAGGTTAAAATCCCTTGTGATATGGAAACCCAAATTACTAAGGGAAAAAAATCCACCTTTGATACAAGTCACCGTAAGATATGAAAACACTTTGTTTAACATTGTATCAATTCAGCCATATCCAACAAAAACGTGTATAACACCACACGAGATCCAAGTTCCACAAAATTTTCCAAACGGAGAAGAAATTCACATCCACACTTTGCACACGGGACCCAAATTTCAACAAATAGACAAATATCACCAAGTGATTCATGTTCTTAAATTATGACTAAAAATATGATGAAAGAAAATTTTCACACACAAATTTGGTAAAAACACGGGTGCTACACAATACAGTTCCGGATGTGATGACATCCTGGATGACATTCGTCCGCAAAGTCAATGAATTGAAAATCCCTAACCCATTTAATGACATAGCCGTTTTAAGTTGCATATGCGGATTATATATTTTATGTATGGGAGTAGTAGTACCTCCACTTTGCAGCAACATAAGTAAAATAAACATCTCATAAGATCACATTGATCATCGATTTGATTTAGCAATTTATTCTTCATCCCTTTTATAATGGATAGGACTTCCTTCATAATACAAGATATTCATCTTAAAAGAACCGTGAGAAATGCACGTTTCTGTGATAGACAACCCACAATTGTTTTCAAAACTTTCAACCCATTTAAACAACACACTTTGGGAAAGAATGTAGAGAAGCTGGACTTATGCAAGGAATGCCTAAAAAAATATTATAAAAAAAAAGAAATTTAATATACAGTGTTACGACAAATGTGAGGTCAAATGTCGCAACATGCAGGACGACACACGTACAGACCACCTATAGAGATATTTTCTAAAAGAAAACCCCTCATACTCTAATGCCTTGGTGCTAATGTGTACCTGCCAATTTTTGGTGTTAATATACTCCATGCGAATAATGCCTTTCTCAACCAAATATCGTATAGTGTGAAATTGAAAAATAATGGGTTTTGTACGAGAGTATTGAAATAATATCTTTGATATCTCAGTCGCACTAAAGTTATCAACAAAAACAGTTAATGTGTTTTCAAGTGAACTGCTCCCTTCAACAATTTTGAAAAACCATAATAATTGGGAACAACCACCAAATATCATAAACTCAAGTTTTCCTAATAGAGAGGACACATTAACATGTTCATACACACACCATAACATCATGTTGTTGCCCCAAAATACAAACTCTCTTAATGCGAAGCATTTATCATATCTAAGTTCAAAAGAGAGTGGAAAACGGATAGATCTTACCGTAGTACATTTCAACGATGTACAACCTATACTTACCATCTTCCTGAATGTAATCACTGTCTCTCTGATAGGAACAGTGTTAGCAACAACAAAATCAACATCAGACACAGTTTCAGCTTCAACAACTTTGAATGTTACTGGCAGTGTTGGAACACCCGCAGTAACATCGAATTTCAGAATGTCAGATTTAGCAGAGCTGTTCTGAACATCATCCTCCACCTGAGAATGAATAATATCCGCAAAATCAGATTCAAAATCATTCGTGACAAGTGTTGGTCCAAATGTTGGAACACTTAGCAACATATCCGGCAAAACACTCTCAAGAGTGCCCAAAATGATCTTTTCAAATACAAACATGTTTAAGCTAGATACATGTTCATCAGCAGAAGAGGAATATTTACAAAATGTGACTAATTTAGAATAATCTTCCTTGCATTCAACAAGATCGTCAAGCTCATGAGAAGATTTCACTCTATCAAACAAGAATGAAACATTCTCAAAAATTACATGATGACTCAACCGGATTTCAGTGACTCTCAAATCGAATACTTTGAAAACCATTTTATTTAAAAATTCAAGTGATTCAAGAGTATCCATTTTTTCATCATGAAACACAATCCAAGTAAATAAAAAGTCATTAAAAAGAACATGACGGTACTTCATACCACATAGACTTTTACATTCAATAAGATTAACAAAATCTAAGGCAAGATAACTGGAGACCAAAAAACCTTCTTCATGAGACGATGATCATAAGTTAGTTCACCATTTATCCATGCAAAACTGACACTACTAACTTTAATGTTTAGTTTGGATAAAACACAAGCAGCTTCAAATCTAACCAATTTCTTAATCATTTTCAAATTCACATCCCCAATATTTTGGTGCCATAAACCAAGAACATCAATATTGGCAACACAACAAGATTGTATACTATGAAATAGGTAACATCAGCTGCTCTTAAACATGTAAAAGAACAAGTGTTAGAAACATCAAACACTTCACAAGAATTTTTACCAAACTTCACATCTAAACCATCATCACAACATTAGTGTATACTAAGGTGATTAACCACAAGCCATTTAGTATAAGAAACATAATAAGGCTTGAGTAAATCATGATCATTAAATGTACCTTTACCAATTGTCATATCATGAAGACCAAAAGAAACACAAACTTGACTTATGTTTCGAAACTCACAAATAGTCAAATAATCCAAAATACCCGACAAGTATTGGGGAAAACCACTATAAAACAGAAATAAACCAGAGTATATTAAATCAAGTGAGGTGTAGACAACATTACAATTGGAATCTAAATTCTTAACCAAAGTGGTTCGAGTTTTGTTGGGAATGTTACTGGAAAATTTCCACCAACACAAGATTTTCAGAAGATTTTTTAGCACGCTCAGATACCATTTCATTAAAATAAAGTCTAATGTGTCTAAAAACAGAATACCAATGAGAAATAAATTGACATTTTCTTGAAATTAATTTTTGCTTAAAAGAACGCTTCACGTTAGTTGGTATCGACGAAGACTCGACACACTTTTCTTTAAGAAAAACAAGTTTTATAAAAGCAAAACCAATTTGGTCAAGCTTATTACCCATAAAAGGAACCACGTCAAGTTTTGTCTTACCCTTATCTAATGGACTAAGGAAAACAAGGGAGTTATCAAGATCAAGTTTAATAGAAATATCACCCTCACTGTGCTGGAGACCTGCTTTTGACAGAACATCAGAATTTAAACCAATATTAATGCAGTCTAAAAATTCTGGATTGATTGTCAGTGGTGGTGTGCCAACATTCCCACCAACATCCTGAACAGCAGCACACAAAGTGACGACTACTCCCTCCAGAGTTGTGAAAAATAAGTTTTTCTCAACATTAGGGTCTGTCTCTACTTCCTTGGACTCATAGTCACTTAAACTAGCCTTAAAGCTACTTCTAGCTAAAGTACTAGCACGTTTTGAAGCAAAGTGACCAGAATTAGAACACGCACGACATTTTAAAGACTCACGAGTTTTAAGATTAAAATCCCCTATCAAAGATTTTAAGCTTTCTCGAGTTTTCAAAAATGTAGAGTTTTGAGAGATTTTGTGCAAAGGTCGCGTTGAGTTTGAAATAAGTTTTAGACCATGACTCTTAGTAACAATACCCATACGTTTAACAAGTGCAACACCATTCTTACACACAAGATAGCAGTTTTCCTCCATCCTTATACCTGTAAGAAAATAAACATTTGAATCATCAAGAACTTTGCAAGTTTGTTTATCAAATTACACATTCATATTACTATAACAAAGTTGACTTATGCTAATCAAACTAGCCATAAGTCCATCAACAAGAAGCACATTGTGAAGCTTCGGAAGGCCTTCCACATTAAACGTCCATTTACCGATGATATGCCCATGGTCTCCACCTCCGTAAATTACTTTTCCTCCATTGTGTGTCTCAAAGTTCGTATAATACTCATGAGTACCCATCATATGACGCGAGCAACCGCTGTCAAAATACCAGGACCCTGCAATCAGATTTGCGAGCCCAAACAGATTTGAATTTACGAGAGGTGTTAATGTCAGTGTTACTGGGACTGACCAACACCGGGACTAACACTGGACCAGCAGACCTTTTATTAGCAGATTCAGCTTTAATTTTTTGACAGTAAGGTCTAATATGTCCAGGCATAAAGCAATGATGACAGATATATTTACGCTTGTGGCGTTTCAATTCTTTAGAGGCTTTAGGCAAGTTTTTACTTGGTGTTTCACAAGCTTCTTTTGATTTAACAAAAACAAGAGCTTTAAATTGAGTACTAGTCTTACCGGTATTCATCTTCTTCAAAGATTAAAGAGAAGTGTCAAGTTTAGATTTTACATTACCAAGTTGTTCGTCTTTGTTGTGAGAAGCACCTCCAAATGAGCGATAGATGCTTTCATATCATCGTTCTCATAACTCAATCGTTCGTTATCCTTGGTAATAAATTTGGCCTTTTGAACCAACTTGACCCAATTGTGATACAACTCCTCGTATGCTCCATCACCTCGGTGTCCTTATCATAGGATTCCTCAGACTTCACATCTCCTGTAGCAATAATAGTGGAATTAGAATTCCTAAGATTAGATTCAATAAAAGGTGTGTGACGCTTAGAACAAATAGGCGAATCTATAAGCTTGCACTCAGGATCAACACTTAGTGTTGTCAAGTGTCCGATCATGATATCAATTGAAAGAATTGCAAGCCTTAATTCGCTAAGTTGTTCATGAATAAAAATAGAAAACTATTAGAACAATCAACAAACCAAGTGTGTTTTGTGCAGAGTGTAAACAAATAGCAGCGGAATTAAAATAATAAAACACAAGCTTCTAAAACCTTTGACTACAAGAAATAAATCCTTGTAGTCGTGCCTCAAGGCGAAAATGACTTTACTCGAAAAGTGTATCAACAATTACACATGAAAATATAAACAAGTAAAGACTACAAAAACTTCCTAACGAGTAAGATTGTTCTAAATCAGCACTACTCTTCCAAAAGTTAAGAATCAAAATATTTAGTATTTGATATAAACAAAAGCATGGAAGAAAATAATTCGTTCAATAAGATGTTAGTGCAGATGTTGCAGCACGAGCAGTAACATCTGCGTCTGGGTAGAACTGCTGTTGATCGAATAAATCGCTCCAACTCTCAACTCTGATCTATTCTCATGTATTTCTTATGCGTATTCAGCGTCATCAAGTTGTAGAGATAGTCCTCATATTTATATAGACATCCTTGCTGGTAAAGAGTCCTATAAAAGAAGGAAAAAATATTTACATAATATATTGCAAGTAAATCACTTTAAAAAAGGAGATAAGATAAAATCTAAGACTCTTAATAATCATGACATGCAACATACGAAGTTCTAAGTTAGGAGAAAGAAAATTACAGCCTAGACTAATTCTAATAATATACAAAATAATTACCAAATAAAATAAGTACAAAAACTTTCCTAAATAATTAATAACTAATACTTTTGACAAAAAAGTCAAAATAATATATAGACAAACTCCTAAAGGGAATAAAAGTCTTATAAACCTCATACGTATCAAATAACATAATAGACTTCTAATTCTTTTTAAACTCAATGAAGAAATCCCTTCAATGTATACACAAAACCTTCACCAAACATAACATCCTACATATGTTTGTCATTTTATTATTTATGTTGTAATTTCTTTTTTAATTTGGTGAATGTAGTATTTGGGGTATTTGTTTAAAATTTTGTATTGCTATAAATTATATTTCAAATAATTATAAATAATTTTTTAATACACGTAATTATTTTAAGAATTTCTAAGGGATAATCGTTAAATAGTCCTTCATAAACTAATAGGGTTATTAATTATTTACCAACTAGTTTAACAAACATGTGTCACACAAGAAAAATAAACCTAAAAAACATTTGAGATAATTACAGTAGTTTAGATTTTCTTTTATTTATAAAAAATAAATTAAAGATATCGTGTTCTCAACATATCATGACTTGAACTGATATTTAATCACTATTTATTAATTATTTTTATAATTAAACAACTTTGTATTTTAATGTTTAGATTAAAATTAATAATTTTATTTACATACTTAGAAAAACTCAAAAGGTATCACATTGTCAGCCTGTGTCTAATCTCTATTTCTTAATTATTATTAATAACTAATTTTGTATTTTAATATTTAGATTGAATTAGTTAATAAATCTTATATACATATTTAGAAAAATTAAAACATGTTACATTCTCACCCCGCGTCTCATTGTATCGGTGTCTAATCAATATTTATTAATTATTATTATATAATTTTAAATTTATATTTTATATTTCATTAATTAATAATATTTGATCACATACTTAGATTATTTCAAATAACTCTTAATTTATTTAGTATTTGAATTTATAAAATAAAATTATTTCAACTTTTACTATAAATAAAATTTATATTTCAAATTATATAGATTTGTTTCAACTAAAGACTTATCTATATTTTTCATTAGGATAATAAAAGAAAATAATTTAATTAGGCAAAATATGATAGAAGGAGAATATTGAATTATGTAACTTATGATAAAAGGAGAATTTTGAATTACGCTAAATACAATCATAGATAAATATTAAATTAGGTAAAATATAATTAAAGGAAAATATTAGATTAAGTAAATTGGCTTGGATGATACAGAAGCACCATAATTTTTTCCATGTAAACGAAGTGTGGGAAACATACACACAGGTTAGGAGAATTTTATATTATATATAGTTGATATATTTTTCTTGAATCAGTTCGGTCTTGCATTATTGTCAAATATCCCAACCTTATATAGCACAAAAAGAGTACAATACTCTTAGAGTGAGAAAAAAAGAAAGTCAAGCAATGACGACGACGACAACAACAATAATAATAATGTCGCCAGCAGGAAATAATCGGCGATTTCCTTGTTGTTGTTGTTTTTTTTTTTTAGTCAATAATTTCTTAGATTTTGGGTTAAAGATTTCTTGCATGATAGCCTAAAGTTTCTTACTTGATAGCAAGAGACATTTACTTGATGTGCAAATATTGTCATGTATTTCTTACTTATTAAATACAATTTATATCTTTTATGGGCCATAAATCTTATACTTGATGTAAGAATATTGTTACGTGTTTCTTATATAATGCATACAAATTAAATCTTATTTTTATTTTTGGCCAAAAAAATCCTACTTGATAACAAAATAGTTATATGTACTTATTACATATAAATACTACTGATGAGGATATACTACTGTGTACAAGGATATACTATTGATGAGCTAAGTGTAGTAGGCTCAGGCTTTTGTTCTTTGTTTTCTTAGTCAATGCATTGCTATATTTTTTTGCATGTTGTAAGAGTATAATTTTATCATGTGTTAATTTAGCTTCATCAAAATTGAAAATGAATTGGCATGATTTTGCATTCTTTGTGCATGACTATATATATTGGAATTTTTGGAAAAATTATGCTCTTGTAAGAAGTGATATATTGTTATAGAAGATAAAGATAATTGAAAATCACATGAAGCTAAAAATTAGATTATTATTATTATTAAGGAGCTCTTGGAAAATAATCCAAGGTTAATAATAGATTTTTAGGACAAATAATGTGTGGTAAACAAACAATGTAGTTATATGTTTATAAAATTAGTCAAACAAAGAACAAATTGTAATTATGTATAAAGTATTATAACTTGTGGTAAAAGTATAACAATTTGTAAAAATATCACTTCAAAGTATTATAGTTACGAGTAAAAAGTATTATAAATTGCATTAAAAGTATTACAAAATTAAAGTTTCACAAATTCATGTAAAAGTATTACAGTTAATGTGATATTTTCATATAAGTATTTTATAAATTAGTGTAAAAGCATAAAAAATATAGTTAAAAGTATTGCAACAACTTTAGGTATAAGTATTTTATTTATGTACTTGATTAGCGCATATTTGTCCTTATTTTTATTAGCATTTTAGTTCGTTTTTCCATTTGTGTTTGGTATAAGTTTGATGATTTAAGCTTAATTCTGTATTTTTATACTTCCAGCTTATTTTACCGTATTTTGATCGTAATTGATGAGAATAGGTGATTAATCGTTGTTTTTTACCTTACAGCTAAGTAACCGAAGATTTCATCGCGTAAATAGATGAATTTCGATGTTCAAGAGTGGAGAACGAGCTTTCCGGTGAACGAGTGGTAGAAAGATTGAGAAATGAGACGTACCCTCAGTAGCGTCGATCGACGCGAGCGTCGACGCTACGTCGATGCGGACCTGACCCACGACGGTCGACACTATGTCGACTCTAAGACGACGTAACTCTCTGAAGCGTCGATCCAAGGGTGCGTCCGTCGACGCCCAAGTCGACGTAACTTTCTGTAGCGTCGATCCATGACCGTGTCAGTCGACGCCCCCGCCCAATCGATGCGTGCGCACAGGAAGCGTCGACGCCGAGCTCCAGCACGCGTCGGTCGATGCGAAGCCGACGTGACTGCCCAGAAATGCATTTCTAGGTTTTCTTGTGCGCCAAGACATGCTATAACTATAAATACCCTTCATATTTCAGATTTTAAGGAGACACACGACTACCTAGGGTTGGAGAGCACAGAAATAACACATTTACACACTCCGTCACGTAGATAGAGATCAGATTGAAGATTCAAGTTCCCTACGTTCAAGATTCACTTCAAGTCAAGATCTCTGTTCCAACCCCAGGCTCGCTTGAGATTTTTATCGCTTTACTAGTTTCAATAAGTTTTGTAAACTCTCTTAGTTAATTCTAGATAACTTCTTAGTTACTTTCTTAGTTAATTTCTAGTTGAATAATTAGACTTAATTACTTAGATTCTTAGTTAATTCTAGGTTAGATACATAATTCTAAATTTATTTTATGCTTGGATTCTTGATATTGGATTCATCTAATTATTTATGCAATTTGATTTATGCTTAAATCAAATCTTCAAAATCTTCAAAAAAAAACCCAATTTGTATGTATTATATGTTAATTTGTGAATTGAGAAAAACATCTAAGAGACCGAACAGTTATCCTCGAGAGAATCGACTTGAGTCAAACTCACCACCCTACAAGTTCCTCGTACTCTTGCGAGCAAGCTTGCGTGTTTAAAATCAAATATCTTAAAAAGGGGTGCACAAGAGTTTGGACCAAAAAAAATTTGGCGCCGTTGTCGTGGACAACGAGTAGGAATTAAGGATGTTTTTCGATTTATTTTATGATAGAGCTGGAGTGTCCCTGACCTGGTGCGGGTAGACCTGTTTTGGGCAGGACTAGGGTGACCAATGGTTCTAGTAGACCTTGACCAGACCTTTCTCTCCAGAATAGTCTGGTTTGATCTCCTCCTTGAGGGAAGTTTCGTTGGACTCGTTCCCTGATAAAGCCTTGGAGAATTATTAAAAGAGTAGTCCAGGATAGGCTGGAGCTCTAAACCTAATCCGGGCTAAGTAGAAGGAAACAAGGTCAGGCCTCATCCTAGTGAAAGACCAGGTTGAGCCCTCTCAGCTGGTAGAGCTGATCAGCTCGGTCATCATGATCATTGATAGGAAACGAGAACTGGTTCGTGACAGCTCTGGTTCCTTGAACCCCATTAGAGGAGACAAGTGGGACCACTTATCAGAATTGGTTGCTTAAACGGCCCTTGATTCGCGGCCTTGGTTCTCCAAGATCCCAGCTGGGGTCCCCACTAAAAGAAACTATAAATATCTCAGCCCCCAGGCTGAGAGAGGCATGCCATTCTTTGTGCATTCCTTCTTTGCTTGCTAAGAGAAACCTCATACGCTTTACTGACTTAAGCATCGGAGAGGTTTCCACCGGAGAACCACCGGTGGTCCTTTCTAACGTGTTT
>BMAC01000092.1:1697472-1710737 GCA_014905375.1 Phtheirospermum japonicum
CTCGGGATAAACGCACCTGCGGGTGTAGGAAGTTGATAGGGGCGGTGGGAAAGCCCCAGTCACCTGAGCTCTGGACGAAGAAGAACTTCTTCTTCCAGGCCTTATGAGACGTGGGAAGACCTGTCAGAAAATGGACATCAGGTCGCCCCGATAGGTAGAAAAAGCCGAAAGAACTCTTTGCCTGGAACAAAGAGAAGAAAAGTTGCGCTGTCGGAACTATCCCGGAAAACTGGGCCGCTAGGTGGAATCCGACCATAACACGAAAAGCGTTGGGTAAGAATTGTTGTACCGGAATATGGTACAACCGGGAATTGGATAGTATGAAAGGGTGAACAGGTAGGTTTAGTCCGGCGTGGAACTGGTCCACGTAGAAAGTAAGGTGACCAGAGGGAGTTGATGAGGCCCACTCGTCGGGCGCCGGACTGGTAAAAATAAATTTGTCTGAAATGGGGAAGGTGGCATGAATATCCCTAAGGATTTGATTGCTAACTATGGAGGAGATATTATCAGAGGGAGGAAAGGCGAGAACCGCTGAGGGGTCTCTTTATCGGAGTCGTTGGTGGCGAATCGGAGAAGGATAGATTTATGGAGGAAGTAAAGTTCACCGGGGCTTCCGATGAAGCCTTCTCATAGGAACCGGAGTAGGAAGAGGAGACTGGCATAATTAAAAGATTGTATAAAGAGTAGAGGGGTAGCTGGTTAGTGAGTACTCGGAGAAACTGGATGAAGATAAACGAAATTGCAAAGGTCGCCGGGATACTAGAGAAAGAAAAAGGGAGGATTTGGGAAGTTATGAAAAACAGAGTTTGAAAAGTGAGAGGAGAAAGGGAATTTGGAGGGACAAAAAGGAAGTGGATAAATTTGAAAAATGGAAATCGAGGAGAGCGGGATTTGATGGGGTCCCCGCATTTAATGCGAACAGTACTCTAGGTGCTGCGCTGGAGTACCAAGCGTCCTAGGTCAAATCACACGCCACCAACTTGTCGATTATAGAGAAGACGTGTGGAAATAAGGACTTTTTGGGAAGATGAGTCGACACCAATAATGACAATAATTAGGTCTGTGTGTGACAGGTGGATATCTCGGGATTCGTATCAGTATGAGAAGCACTAAAGGAAGTGGGACCGACCTATACTGAGATGGAAATAAATACTTTTACAGATCTACCCCCACTAATTGGGGGGAGGAGTTGATAGGGCAGGAGTGTCCCTGACCTGGTGCGGGTAGACCTGTTTTGGGCAGGACTAGGGTGACCAATGGTTCTAGTAGACCTTGACCAGACCTTTCTCTCCAGAACAGTCTGGTTTGATCTCCTCCTTGAGGGAAGTTGCGTTGGACTCGTTCCCTGGTAAAGCCTTGGAGAATTATTAAAAGAGTAGTCCAGGATAGGCTGGAGCTCTAAACCTAATCCGGGCTAAGTAGAAGGAAACAAGGTCAAGCCTGATCCTAGTGAAAGACCTGGTTGAGCCCTCTCAGCTGGTAGAGCTGATCAGCTCGGGCATCAGGATCATTGATAGGAAACGAGAACTGGGTCGTGACAGATCTGGTTCCTTGAACCCCGTTAGAGGAGACAAGTGGGACCACTTATCAGAATTGGTTGCTTAAACGGCCCTTGATTCGCGGCCTTGGTTCTCCGAGATCCCGACTGGGGTCCCCACTAAGAGAAACTATAAATATCTCAACCCCCGGGCTGAGAGAGGTATGTCATTCTTTGTGCATTCCTTCTTTGCTTGCTAAGAGAAACCTCATACGCTTTACTGACTTAAGCATCGGAGAGGTTTCCACCGGAGAACCACCGGTGGTCCTTTCTAACGTGTTTCTGTGCGCAGGTCAAGAAGGTGTTCAAAGTTCTAGGCGTTGTTCTTGACGCTGGTCATATTTTGGGTTGGAACATTTTCTTTTTGAGTTATATTTTCTTTTTATTTTTCAATTCGCTTAGATTTCTGCCATTTGTGCGTTGAGTTGTTGTTGAGTGCATGCAGGGGAGGCTATCTCTTAGACCCAAACTTGCGCCATTACTCGACAATATTCATCGTCCAAAACAAGCACGATCAAGGCCTATCCCCATCTGTACATTTAATTCATCCATTGCTATTACCCTTGATCAAGACCAAGTTCCCGACACGATGTTAGGAGCACAATCAATTCGAAACGGTGATTCCCCACCAAGATCACCTCCACGTCATATTAGAAATGGGTATGGTAGTGAACCAGTCATTATGCAAGGACAACCACAACCCTGAGCTTATTGGTCTAATTATCAGCAAGACGTGGAGAATATGAGATAAGACGCGGGGAGAAACGAAGGAGTTAACCAACCGCACAACGTAGTCAATCACCAACCCAACATGGCAAATATGAGGCAAAATGAAGAGAGAAACAACAATGTCAATCGTCAACACAACATCGAGAATGTGGCATTGAAAAACGAAGATTTTCTTCAGCATAACGAGTATGCTAACAATCATAGGCGCGTAGATGCTTGGTTGGCGAATCAAAACCATGGATACGAACAACACAATTTCAGAAGGAGATACGAGCGCAAGAATAATTATGAAAGAAATGCATATGACAACCACTACGAGAGAGCTAATGATCAAGTTAGAGAACCAAAGGGAAGATCGTGCACCTAGACAGCGCGATTTGGCACGTCCAACGGTGTACCTTTCAGGTCCGCTATTGTTCTTGGACCAACCGCAAGGGAAGTGGAGATTAAACCGCATCAACTTAATTTACTCCCGACTTTCCACGGAAGTGTCCATGAAGACCTTTTGGCATTTTCGAACTATTTTGCTGATGAAGTTGGCCGATTTGTAGTTAATGGCCTTAACTAAGAGGAGGTGCAAATGATTTGTTTCTCTTATAGCATGAAGGACAAGGCGAAGTCCTGGTTACTATCCCTAGAACCTAGTTCATTGACTGATTGGGAGATGATAAGCGAGAAATTTTTAAATAAATACTATTCATCACAAACAACAGGACATCTTCGGAGACAAATTGCTACCTTTGAACAGTTGGAGGGAGAGCTATTTCACGAAGCGTGGGAGCGTTACAAGACATTTCTGTAGGCTTGCCCCCACCATAACTATTCTCCGGAGATGACTAACCAATTTTTCTTTGATGGATTGTTGGACCATGGAAAAAGGGAAGTTGAAATAGCGGCAGAAGGAGACTTCGGAGATTTGACAGCCACCTAGTCAAGACGAGTTTTGGAGAAGCAAAGCAAAAAATCTAGACAAACAAACTCTTGGCCTCGTAAAATGAAGGTTAATGAGATATCCATTCCCGATCCTGATTTAGATGACGGCAAATTAGTCAAGGCAAAGTGTGAGAAAATATTTGACGAGAAATTAGCAGCTTGGAAATCCGAGCGGGCAAGCAAGGCCTCTTCAAAGAAGACTGTTGCAACGTGTCACCAATGCGAATCCCCCCAACATTTAGCAGACATGTGTCCAAACAATATTAAACAGCAAGAAGACATTAACGTAATCCAGAATTATTCAAATCAAGGGCCCAGGAAGTTTACATCGCAACGTGATAATCTTCTTTTTAAGTGGGGCCCAGGAAGCCCAAATTATATGCCACTCGATCCATAATACCCACCACCACATTGTTATGAGGTTAAGGCCGGAGGGTTCAGGAAATGGGGAAATTGGTAAGGAGGACGGGGAGGTAGGCCAGATTGAGGGGAAGGGTACGGCTTTTTGGTTTGTGGAGAAAGAGATGGTAAAGTTGAAAATAAGGAAAGGGGAATGGGTGCGGATTGGGTCGCCAGGCTGCAGGGCTTGCTGGGACAAACCGAACTGTTGGGCTGCACAATTGGGCCTCCGATTAATGGCTAAATGGCAGAGGCTATTATTATTATTATTATTATTATTATTATTATTATTATTATTATTATTATTATTATTATTATTATTATTATTATTATTATTATTATTATTATGTCATTGGAATTTATTATAAACTTGTTTTTGTTATTGCAATTAGAGTATCTTGTAGTAATGGTCCCCCCCCTATGTTTATAAATAGGGAAGGTACTTGTTGAAGAATAAGCTAAGTATTACATTATCTCCACCTACCAACTCTATCTTTCCTAATTCCCATTTTTCCCCCATTTCTATTCTCGGTTACAGCTTCAATTTTACAGAAAATTGCAATAAATTACAACAAAATTACACAAAACAAATATACCATAACACTTGGTATCTAGAGCCCCTCCATCCTTGGCCCATGGCAGAAGGCACCAGACTGAAGGAGCTGCAAGAAATGCACAGAAAATTCGAAATCAATTTCCAGGCTGAAAATCTGAAAAGGATAGCAAAAGAACAAGAAACACAAGAGCAGATCAGTGAGATCAAAACAGGTATGCAAGAATTAAAAACTGGGTTCATTGACAAGTTTGATCACCTCACCAAAACCCTACACACACACACAGACCAGTTCACTGAAGGAAAATACTCAAGAACACCATCAGGAGCTAGAGGCAGAATAACAGTAGACCAACAACAACAACACTCTCAGATCATCAACCCCCTGCCCAAGATTGATTTTCCTAGGTTTGATGGCTTAAACCCTAGAGCTTGGGTTCTCAAATGCAATGGGTATTTTAAATTAATACCCAACATTCCAGATGCACAGAAGGTTACTTTAGCAACTATGCACTTTGAAGGGAAGGCTGCACAGTGGTACAAGAATTACAATACAGGAGGCATTGAGTTCACTTGGAACCAGTTTATTGAGGTGATTGCTGCTAAGTTTGATGAGTTGAAGGAAACTAAAATTATTGGGGAATTCAACAAACTCAAACACAGTGGGTCATATGAGGATTATGTGGAAAGGTTTGAAGAGCTGAAGGCATGTATGCTTATGATGAATCAGAGGGGATACACAGAGGAATATTTCATAGCAAGCTTCATTAGTGGGCTTAATGAAGACTTACAGGCTTTTGTCAATATGTTTGATCCAAATTCACTGCAACAAACCATTGAACTGGGAAGGAAGCAAATACTAACACTTGAGGCAATTACAAAAAGGGTTAAAGGGGCTAACAGAAACTACTCCTCTACCCCTTTCCACAATCACAAAACACCTAATCCTACAGTTCCAACCCCTTACAGACAAACCCTACTCAACCAAAATAAACCACCACCAAAACTACTTACATCTGCAGAGATGGCTGCCAGGAGAGAGAAGGGACTTTGTTACAACTGTGATGAGAAGTTTGTAGTGGGACAAAGGTGCAAACATAGGGTGAATTATATGATGATGACTGAAGAAGAGGAATTGGCTTATTCCTACACAGACAACATTGGTGATGAAGGAGAGGGTGAGGTGAACCCTGTTGAAGAAGTACAGATGTCCCTAAATTTTATGGCAGGAGAGGGTGGCCCTACCACCATGAGGTTTGTGGGGTTTTGTGGTGACAAGCAACTAAATGTACTGCTGGACTCAGGGAGCATCTCAAGTTTCCTTAAGGAGTCAACTGCCAGAGAACTAGGGTGTAATGTGGGACACACTAAACCTATCTTGGTTAAGGTGGCTAATGAACAGAAATTGTTGAGCTCCCAACAGGTTGAGGGCTTTAGGTGGAAAATGCAGAACTATACATTTGAGTACCCCCTGAGACTCCTGCAACATGGAGGCTGTGATCTTATCCTAGGAGGTTATTGGCTTAAGGAGAGCACCCCTATTGAGTTGGATTATCAAGCTATGTCAGTGACAGTGAGCCTAGGAGGGAAGAGGATTAAACTAAATGCTCTGACTAATACAATTCATTGCCAACTTATTACAGAACACCCCCTGTTTGAATTGATGCATAATGATTATGAGGAACAAGTAGAAGAGATTTATGTGCTACACACCACCATGCATGACTACAAGGAAGAGAAGGAACTAAGTGAACTGCTGAAAGGATTTGAGGATGATTCTGGAGAACCAAAATGGCTACCTCCCAGCAGGGGAGTGGAGCATCAGATTGTTCTTAAACCTGGCAGTGTGCCAAAACATCAGTATCCCTATAGGACCTCCCACAACCACAATGATGAGATTGAAAAAATTGTTCAGGAGCTGTTAGAGTCAGGCATGATACAAAATAGTAAAAGCCCATTTGCTTCTCCAGTTCTATTGGTGAAAAAGAAGGATGCAACTTGGAGAATGTGTGTAGACTACAGGTACTTAAATGAATTGACAGTGAAACGTGATTACCCTATTCCAGTGATTGAAGAACTGCTTGATGAGCTCTCTGGTGCCAAGTACTTCTCAAAAATTGACTTAAGGTCAGGTTACTTTCAGATTTTGATGAGTCCAGAACACAGATATCTCACAGCATTCAGTACCCACCATGGTCACTATGAGTTTTTAGTGATGCCCTTTGGGCTGTGTAATGCTCCTACCACTTTTCAGTCCTTAATGAACCAAGTCTTCAGAAGGTGTTTGAGGAAGTATGCATTGGTATTTTTTGATGATATCTTGGTTTACAGCAAGGAATGGGAGTCACATCTAGGTCATCTTGAGGAAGTGTTGACACTATTGAGGGAAAACACCTTGTTTGCTAAAAAGAGTAAGTGTCAGTTTGGTCAAAAACAAATTGAGTACTTAGGGCATGTTATATCTGAAGAGGGGGTGTCTACTGATCCAAGCAAGGTGGAGTGCATGGTTAACTAGCCTAGGCCTACCACTGTCAAATAATTAAGGGGCTTCCTAGGGTTGATAGGCTATTATAGAAGGTTTGTGAAGGGATATGGTGTCATCTGCAAACCACTTATAACCTTGTTGAAGAAAAATCATTTGAAATGGGGGAGTGAGGTAGAGGAGGCTTTTCAGGAACTAAAGAGGGCTATGGTTTCAACTCCTGTATTGACCCTACCTGACTATACACAACCCTTTGTTTTGGAAACTGATGCTAGTGGGCATGGGGTGGGTGTTGTCTTAATGCAACAGGGCAAGCCTATTGCCTACACGAGCAAGACACTTTGTCGAACCAGAGCTTATCTGTATATGAGAGGGAGTTCCTAGCTGTTCTAATGGCTATTCGGAGATGGAGATATTACCTACAGTGGCACAAATTTATTATCAGAACTGATCAACAAGCTTTAAAGCACTTATTGGACCAAAGAGTGAGGTCACCCATGCAACAAAGGTGGATCACCAAACTCCTAGGGTTGTATTATGAGATACACTACAGAAGAGGGGTTGAGAATAGAGCAGCAGATGCCTTATCCAGGAGAGAAGAGGGTGACAACATTTTTGATGCTATCACTCAGGTGATCCCAGATTGGATGCAAGATGTGGTAGCTACCTATGCCAATGATCCTTGCAGCTAAGAGTATAAACCCTACCTTTTTTCCAGAATATACAAGCAGTGGGGGAGTACTGAGGTACAAAGGCAGGTTGGTGGTAGGACAGGATGACAAGGTCAGGAGGCAAATCTTATCCTCTATGCATGAGTCATCCTATGGTGGTCACTCTGGGGTGAATGGAACTTACAGGAGACTAAAGGGGATTTTCTATTGGCCTAAGATGCTGGGAGATGTGACTAAAATGGTGCATTCATGTGATGTATGTGTGAGAGAAAAACCAGATAAGGAGGGGCACCCTGGGCTATTACAACCTCTACCCATTCCTGAGCAAGCCTGGGCACACATTTCAATGGATTTTATGTAGGGGTTGCCTAAATCAGGAGGAAAAGATGTGATTTGGGTAGTAATTGACAGATTTACTAAGTATGGCCACTTCATAGCACTCTCTCACCCCTACACAACACAGACCATAGCCAAGTTATTTTTGGACACTATCTACAAATTGCATGGCTTACCAGTGAGCATCATATCAGACAGGGATAAGGTTTTCACAAGCACATTTTGGAAGGACCTATTCAAAATGATAGGGGTAAAGCTCAATCTTTCATCAGCCTATCATCCCCAAACAGATGGACAAACAGAAAGGTTGAACCAGTGCCTTGAAAACTACTTAAGGTACATGACTAGTGATTCTCCTAGACAATGGGTCAAGTGGATATCACTTGCTGAACACTGGTATAACACTAATTACAACACTGGGCTAAAGATGACACCTTTTCAGGCCCTATATGGATATGCACCCCACCCCCCCCCCCCACCCCTTTGTCTACAGGACCCCTATTTGGATGCACAAAATGGGAGAAGCTAAGGACCTAATGCAGCAGAGACAAATCATGCTAAAACTAGTCAAGGAAAACCTAATGCATGCACAAAACCGCATGAAGACAAATGCAGACAAGACCAGGACAGACAGGCATTTTGAAGTGGGGGATGAGGTATACCTGAAGCTCCAGCCGTACAAGCCAAAATTCCCTGCACCTCCGCAAGAATCTGAAGCTGGCTTCCAGATACTATGGCCCTTACACTGTAGTACAAACAAATCGGAAAAGTGGCCTATTAGTTACAACTACCTGAAGAATCTAAAATACAACCAGTCTTTCATGTATCTTTGCTGAAAAAGAAAATTAAGGCAAATACTTTACCTCTTGAGGAGCTGCCGGAGGTCGACGCCGATGGAATTTTTCAAAGTGCGCCTCACCAAGTCCTAGAGCAGCAAATTATCAGAAGAAAGGGGAGGAAATTGAACAATTTATGGTGGATGGGGAAACCCTAATTTGAAAATGAATTCGTGGGAAGATAAGAAGCTAATTGTTAAAAAGTTTCCAACTTTCGATCCTTGTGGTCAAGGATCTGAAAATCGGGAGGGTATTGTTATGAGGTTAAGGCCGGAGGGTGCAGGAAATGGAGAAATCGGTAAGGAGGATGGGGAGGTAGGACCAGATTGAGGGGAAGGGTACGGCTTTTTGGTTTGTGGAGAGAAGAGATGGGTAAAGTTGAGGACAATGAAAGGGGAATGGGTGCGGATCGGGTCGCCGGGCTGCAGGGCTTGCTAGGACAAACCGAACTGTTGGGCTGCACAATTGGTCCTCTGATTAATGCTAAATGGGTAGAGGCTATTATTATTATTATTATTATTATTATTATTATTATTATTATATTATTATTATTATTATTATTATTATTATTATTATTATGTCATTGAACTTTATTATAAGCTTGTTTTTGTTATTGCCAATTAGGTATATTGTAGTAATGGTCCACCCCCCCCCCCCCCCCCCCCCCCACCCCCACCCCACCCCCCCATGTTTATAAATAGGGGAAGGTACTTGTTGAAGAATAAGCTAAGTATTACATTATCTCCACCTACCAACTCTCTCTACCCTAATTCCCATTTTTCCCCCATTTCTATTCTCGGTTACACCTTCAATTTTACAGAAAATTTGCAACAAAATTACACAAAAAAAAATACACCATAATTATCGACCCACTTAGCTAAGCTCTCAAGCGAGAAGGGTACACTTCCAAGCAAGGCAGAACAAGCATCGGCAGTTCATGTCCTTCGCAGTGGAAAGAAGGTCGACAACGGAATAGTTGGCCAGGATAAGGAAGTCGAAGTCAGGAACAAAACACTCACTCGTAGCAAGAACGGTGTTTATAAACCAATAGATAAGCTGCATAAATCTGCTAATAGATATGTTCCGGGATCCATTCAATGGACGATTCCGAATGACGCCCTTGGCCAAGATGATGTTCTTACACTTTCACCGCCAAAGCAATTGACGACACCGACCAAGGACGCTATTCCTTTTCCAAGCCGTTTGCGTCCAGCTAAAGAGAACAAAAGATTCTTGGAACTATATAACCTATTGAAAAATGTCAATATTAACTTGCCACTTTTGGAGGTAATCAAAACAATGCCCGCCAACGTAAAGTTTTTCAAGGAACTTGCTTCAAGGGAGAGACGCTTGGCGACAAATCAATTTGTAACACTGCCAAAGGAAGTTAGCGCGGCTTTCAAGAAGCCATTACCACCCAAGGAACATGATCCTGGAAGTTTCCGCATTACAATTTCATTGGCTAATGGACAAAAAGCAAAAGCAATGTTGGATCTTGGAGCAGAAGTTAATCTAATGCCTTATTCACTTTATCAAGAATTTGATCTTAGACCACTGAAGTCGACGACCATGAGACTGTAGTTGGCCGATCGCTCAATTTGGCTACCTTTGGGGATGGTTGAGGATGTTTTAGTGCAAGTTGGAGAACTAGTAATCCCGGTTGATTTTGTGATTTTGGACGTTGGCAAAGTGCCGATTGCAAGAACAGAGCACACCATTTTGTTGGGGCGCCCGTTTATGTCTACCTCCCATACTTTGATTGATGTTCACAAAGGGAGAATGACAATGACCGTTTTGGGCGAAATAGTGACGTTTTCTCTAAAGGATATTTAAAACACTCCCTCCCCTGCCATGCAAGATGATTGTTCGTTCTTTGATCCCGTTACATCATGTATCCACGAGCTAACAAGAATCGCAACTTTAGATAAGTTAAGCGATGGAGACGACGCTGGAGTTCCAAAGAAGGAGGGATATACGCTAGAAGTTGATTTAAGCGAGGAGTTTGATGAGTTTGACGACGAGAAGCATTATTGAAGAATTTCAAGTTGAATTAGATGTGGAGAGAAAAGTACCTAAATTCGAGCAAAAGGTGGAGGTGAAACCACCAACAAATCATTCGATGTACGATTCCCTCGGCCCCAACAAAAATTTTGACTATTCAAAGAACAAGGGCGAGGCATACGACAATACTTGGATGCCAAGTAAGAAGAAATCGAAAGAGATTCGCACCAAGGAAGTTAAAAACTTGCAGTATGAGGTTGGACAATTAGTGCTACTTAATCACAAGCGTAAGTTCGATCCAACCAATCTCAAGGCCGAATGGAGTGGACCGTTTTTAGTAAAAGAATTGGATGAATATGGAGTGGCCATGTTGTATGATGAGGTCGAAAAATAATCTTTTCAAGTTCACAAACATAGACTGAAACCTTATCACGACGGAAGAAAGAAGAATCGATATCGCAAGTTGGTGGAGTTTGGAGATCCACCACACGTTTGGAACTAAAAACGAACAATATAGCGTCGAGCAAGCGACATTAAAGTTTGCGCTTCTCGGGAGGCAACTTGAGCTTTCTGTATCCTTTTGTATTTTATTTTCAGTTTATTTAATGTTTAGTTTTGGTTTTTATCTTTTTAGAACAGATGGAAGGACTCGAACAAGGAGAATTGATCAATCAAACGAAGGAACAATCGACCCAGAAATTCTAAGACCTGCTCGCATCGATCGACGCATCTTCGACGCACCTGCCGAGAAAATGGTCTCTGTCGCATCGATCAACGCTGTGTCGACGTGAACCCAAACCCGGCCCAGAAGAATTTAAAACATGGATTCTGACCCGCTAACCCGACCCAAATTCGTTTGACCCGCGGCCTAAAGCCTGGAAACAGCTTATAAATCCACCCAAACCCTCCTCTTCTCACATTTCCACTTACAATTTCTTCTTCTTCTTCAAAATTCTTCTTTCTTGATTTCAAATACCTTCCTTCTTTCTTTATTTTCTTACAAACATAAGACCCAATTAGCCAACATTACCCAGAATTTCCACCCCCCAACTTAAGCCTTCAAGCTAACATCTTCAAAACGGACTACGTGGGTTTGGGGCAATTTCCGAAAACGAGCTAGTTTCGAGCAACGATTGTCGAGGTACATCGCTTATACTATCTTGGAATCATATAATTGTTGCTTGGTTTTGTTTGGGAAGCTTTTGGTGTAAGTAGTTGTCAAGTACTTAGTTGGTTGAACACGCAAGCAAGGTGTTCGACAAAATTCCCCAAAGAACCAAGGGGTTTTATTTTCGAGAATTTTCACTTCCTTTCAACTTCATATCGATTCGTTATGTCTCGGGCGGGAAAACGTAACGATATTTCGGGGAGATACGGAGCACCATTTCCAATTTATGACAAAAGCGAGGGCAAATTTTTCGAGAATATTCGAGGATGGGAATTCGCATCCCATCGAGTGAATATGTAGACGTTATTGAGGAGCAAGCGTTAGAAGGCTCGGAGAATCATGCCGATCTTTCCCAATACGTCGATGGCCTCGGTTGTGGTTACTTTGCTAGGATGAAACTTCCCAGTTTTCGCGAGCTAATGCTCGAGTTTTTCGCAACTTTGAAGATTCGGAATGAGGAGATGTTTATTTGTAGGCTAGGTGGAAACGAAGTTTATGTGGACGAAGAGGTTTTTGGTAATATTTTTGGTTTCCCGACCGAAGGGGACCACCCGATTGGCGTCCAAGGCTTCGACTTAGCCTCATTTTGGGGGATGATAACCGGGGGCAACACGGTCGATTGCAAGCAATTCCCGTGCTCAAAAATTCAAGATGATGCCCTCTACGTGACTTACAAGATCCTAACCCACATCGTCTTGTGCAAGAACGAGGCCACATATGCGACCAAGCCCGAGCTTTACGTTCTACAATGTCTTATTGATGGTCGTCGACCCCGGCTATACCCTTTGATTTGAGCGGACTCTACAATGTTACAAAGGGCACGCCGGACAACAAATCGCCCTTACTCTCCTTCGCACCGTACATTACCGGCCTAGCCCGTCACTTCGGGTTCGATCCGGCCGAAAGTGGTTTGCGACCACTCGGGACATCTCCACTTTCTTTGACACGTGCCCCTGCACCCCGAGTGAGGTCTACGACTCATGGAGGTTCCTCGTCTCGACCGAACGACGAGGATGGTGATGCGACTATGGAGCCAGCCCCACGTACCAATTTGGGCTCGAGTCCCGATTGGGGCTAATTTTTCGAGGATAACCGAGCATTCCAATTGAAGATGTTCGACAAGCTCCAAATAATCAACGACAAAATAGACACGAACCACGAGCAAAACCGACGGAGCTTGAGGAAGATGCGAGCTCGTATTTCACGACTCGAGGAGCGGTTTGAGGCAGCATTTCCCTAGCCCAGCATGGACGTCGAGGAAAACCCCGAGGATGATGGTTCCAGCGAGTTCTGAAATCCTTGTATCGTTATTTTTTTTTAATTATATCTCTTCGAAATCGCTGTGTGTGAGTGTTGACTTTGAAACATGAACATTAAGGCACAAATAAAACCCTATTGCGGCCATATCCATAAATTTTTTTAGCCACTATAAATTTCGAATGAGCCAATCATAGCCAAATAATCCCATGGCCTATAGCCATGAGTGTTTTGAGTCAACCCCTACAACCCATTAAAAGCGTGGGGTAGGAGCTTCGTTTATTTTTATTGGTTATTAGAGTTTTGGAAATTTTATTAGGAATTTATGATTTTATGAATTTTTGTAATAAAAGACAACCATCC
>BMAC01000092.1:1711158-1726132 GCA_014905375.1 Phtheirospermum japonicum
TAAAAAATAAATATATATATATATATATAAATATAAAAATATATATATAATAAAAATAAAAAAAAATCCAAAATATTGTTATTTTCTTTGTTTTTGTTTTCATTTTTTTTAGGACATTTCATATCACGTACGTTGAAGCAATGGCCAATTGCACAGAGAAAAAGAAAAAAAAAAAGAAAAAAAAGAACCCCATAAAAAAGAATAGAAGGGGGATATAAAAAAAATAAACTAAAGAAAACAGGATGGTGAATCGTGTTGAGTCATTGCCTACGATTTTAAAGGCTTGAGTTTATTGTTTATTTTTATTATGAAGCCTAATGATTAGAGGGCAAAAGAGTTGTGTTTGTATAAGAAGCACATTATAAGCTTCAATTGTGTTTAAGTGGTTTGAGCTTCAAGTCGGTTTTAGAGTTACGAGTTGAGAAATAGCCTATGTTTAAAGACTACGTTATGAGTGTTTAGTGAGGTTTTTATTTTTGAACGAGGTGAAGCACTTTGCTTCTTGATTAGAATAGGGTGAGTGAGTTATTGATCATGTTAGATCGTGAGTTAGCCACACGACTTATATATTCCACACCCATCCAAAGAGCCTTACATTACAACCCGAAAAGACCTTCTCTGATTCTTAGTTCAACAACACACTTAATTTGCGATTGAGAAGAGATTGATTTTGCGTGCTTACTGTGCATGTATTTGTATGATTTGAGTGTATACACGTCTTATGCAGCGATGCTTGAGTGCTTTTGAGTGAACACCCACATATATATTTTCCTTTTGAGAGGATACATGAATTTAATTTTGGATCGACAATGTAATACGAGTGGAGTGTTTGACGTTGCGTGATTTGTACCTGTATTTTCAAAATTATTTATGTAGCACGACACGACTCTTTGTTTGAACTTATTTTCATCCTTGTTATACTTTGAAACTATCGTTTGTTCGAGGACGAACAAACCAATAAAGCGTGGGGTAGTTGATTAGCGCATATTTGTCCTTATTTTTATTAGTATTTTAGTTCATTTTTCCATTTGTTTTTGGTATAAGTTAGATGATTTAAGCTTAATTGCGTATTTTTATACTTCCAGCTTATTTTACCGTATTTTGTTCGCAATTGATGAGAATAGGTGATTATTCGTTATTTTTCACCTTACAGCTAAGTAACCGGAAGAGTTCAGCGCATAAATAGATGAAGTTCGATGTTCAAGAGTGGAGGACGAGTTTTCCGGTGAACGAGTAGCAGAAAGATCGAGAAAAGACGTACTCTCAGTAGCGTCGATCGACGCGAGTGGCGATGCTACGTTGACTCGGACCTGACCCACGACGGTCGACACTATGTCGATGCTAAGCCGACGTAACTCTCTGAAGCGTCGATCCAAGGGTGCGTCCGTCGACGCCCAAGTCGACGTAACTCTTTGTAGCGTCGATCCATGACCGCATCAGTCGACGCCCCGGCCCAATCGACGCGAGCGCACAGGCAGCGTCAAATCCGAGCTCCAGCATGCGTCAGTCGATGCGAAGTCGACGTGACTGCCCAGAAATGCATTTTTAGGTTTTCTTGTGCGCCAAGACATGGTATAACTATAAATACCCTTCATATTTCAAATTTTAAGGAGGCACACGACTACCTAGGGTTGGAGAGCACAAAAATAACACATTTACACACTCCGTCACGTAGATAGAGATCAGATTGAAGATTCAAGTTCCCTACGTTCAAGATTCACTTCAAGTCAAGATCTCTGTTCCAACTCTGGACTCGCTGGAGATTTTTATCGCTTTACTAGTTTCAATAAGTTTTGTAAACTCTCTTAGTTAATTCTAGTTAATTTTTTAGTTACTTTCTTAGTTAATTTCTAGTTGAATAATTAGACTTAATTACTTAGACTCTTAGTTAATTCTAGGTTAGATACTTAGTTCTAAATTTATTTTATGCTTGGATTCTTGATATTAGATTCATCTAGTTTATTTATGCAATTTGATTTATGCTTAATTTCCCATTTTTTTGATTCTTATGATACAATTGCTTCATGATAGTTTCTTATATTCATGTTCTTAGATTTGTTACTGTTATTCACAAGAATCGATTAGGTTTAAATCATCACGTCGTTTTATTGCTAGTTTAGTTATTTCTTAGTTCCTAGGTTTAAGTAGTTTATTTATTGTTCTTAGTTGGTAATCTAATTTAAGACAATTAGTTTAATTAGTTTTAAATTCAATATTGCTTTAGCTTTTAATGGTTAAATCAAAATATTCAAAAATCCCCAATTTGTACGTATTATATGTTAATTGTGAATGGAGAAAAACATCTAAGAGACCGAACAGTTGTTCTCGAGAGAATCGACTTGAGTCAAACTCACCACCCTACAAGTTCCTCGTACTCTTACGAGCAAGCTTGCGTGTTTAAAATCAAATATCTAAAAAAGGGGTGCACAAAAGTCTGGATCAGTACTCTTATATGAATTGTCAAAAATTACTATAAAAGTATCCCAAACTTATTAAAGATTATCACAACTTTAGGTAATAGTATTACATAGTATTGTTTATGTAAAAGTATCACAAAACACAGTAATAGTATCACAACTTAAGTTAAATGTATCACAGTTCTTTGGTGCAAATACAATATATTATAGGTCTTTATCAAGTATTACAAAATGTAGTAAAAGTATTAGAAAACATGTGACACTTTTACGTGCTGTTTTTTTAAATACTTGATCAATTTGTGATACTTTTAATTATTCAAGTGTAATAAATATAAATGTAAGGAAAAAAATAAAATTATAGAAATATATGATAGTTTAACTATATTTTGTAATATGCAACATATTTATGATTCTTTGATTTTTGAAAAAAAAAAAAGATGTAAAATTATAAATATAACATGTTTTACTTTTACTTGATTTTGTTATACTTTTAGTTGAGTTTGTGATACTTTAAACTGAGTATGCGATAATTTTAGTTTTAAACCTTTAAATGAATTTGTGATACTTTTACATAATTTTGCAATACTTAAAATCTGACAGATTCTAAAAAAATTCCCGGCATTTTTTTTCTTAATGAATTGACAGTATTGTATAGTGGGACGAGATGAGTTAAGAGTTTTTGGTGCTCGAAATTCGGCCCGATAAATCATTGTATATCGGAGGAGTTGATAATTTCGTGACTTTGACCTCAGAACTATGGTAATTGGAGGGTTAGATTGTAAATCTAATTACGAACTTGGAATGAGGGAGATGATATGCTTCCGGTGATATACGATTTATAAAAGCATATCGCCGGCGAACGACGATAATAATGGGGCGAGTGGCCGACGACAGGATTCTGGCGGTGGGTAAAGCAAGAGTGTACTTGTGTGGGAGAGAAAATTTGAAAACCAATGTTTTTTCATTTTTATTAAATAGATAGGCTGGGCGGGTTGAAACGGATTAATTAGTGAGTTTTAAAAAATAATTTTATAGTATGAGACTGATTTCATAATACAACTACTCTTTAATGAGATTTGCTCCAATAGCCTCCTTATAGGGACTTCTAAAATTAGGAGCTACCTATATTTTTTTTCAAACTCTCTATAAGTAGAGAGCCAAACTTGACTCCCTATTATTTTCCTTTTTTTTTTTCTCCTTTTTTTAAATGTATGATAAATAGTAGAGAAAAAAGTTTTTTACCTCATTATGGCCATTTTGACACTTAACTTTCTAAATTTTTTTCTCGTACAAATTACCTCCTAAATTGTACGAATTTTGCACTTATCCTCCTGAACTCCCATTTTTGTTAGAAATTCTAGACGGGTCTCACTCGTGTGACATACACGCTAACATATAGGGGGTAAAATTGACTTTTCATTTCCTCCTTATGATTCCCACTCAAAATAATGGGACGTGAGCGCTACATAGGTTCCAAATCCTACGTGTATACATATATTAATGTGAACATTATCTTAACAGGTCATTCTAGTGCTCACGTGCTATTGTTTTGAGCATGAGTCATAAGTAAGAGATGAAAAGTTAGTTTTACCCGTTATATGTAAGCGTGCATGTTACACGAGTGAGCTCCGACCAAAAGTTCCACCAAAAACAGAAGTTCAGGAGGTTAAGTGAAAAATTTGTACAGTTTAGGAGGTAATTTTCACGGAAAAAAAAAGTTTAAGAGGCAAAATGTCAAAATGATCATAGTTCAAAAGGTAAAAAAAAAAATTCTCTAAATAGTATGATAAACTCTATTTCCTACTAAACTTCTTATAAATGTATGATAAATAGTTTATAAGCAGGGGAAGTTGTTGAAATATAATTGAAATGAGTAGTTTTTATAATAGAAAAGTGACATAAGTAGGAGTCTAATAAAATAAATTGAGAAAAAAAAATTATTTTAGAAATTGAGAACCAGGGAGTTCATAAGGTGGTTAGTTGGAGTCGGTCTAACACGGACTTGTCACTTGCTCTTTCTACATTAATATAAAACGGATAATATTCATTGCCCGAGAAAAAACCTCACCCACCCCTGAAAAAGTGAAAAATGGCGGAAAAGATAATAATCTCTCCCAAACCCAGCATTTCCCTTTCTCTTGCACTTCTCTTCTCCTCCGCTTTCCTCTCTCTCCTTGCATCAACCGACCCGGTACCCACCCCATGGCCGCCCCAATTTCACTCAATCCTCTTCATCAACACCACCAAAGGGGCCATGCAGGTGACGGACCTCTGGTACGATTATCCCAACGGCCGAAACTTTAACATAATCCAAAAGCAATTGGGAAAAAAGCTCTACGATTTGGAATGGGATAACGGAACCTCGTATTATTACACGCTCGATGCCGCTAAGGAGTGCCAAACCAGGCATTTTCCGGTGGGGATTTTGCGGCCCAATTGGCTCGACGGGGCGAATTACCTGGGGCAGGTTTATAAGGACGGGTTTCTGTGCAATGTGTGGGAGAAAGTTGATTTCATTTGGTATTATGAAGATGTCGTCACCAAAAGACCTGTTTACTGGGCTTTCTTTTCTGGTAATGCATCCAGTTAGAGTTTCATAAATTGTGTTTGGGTTTCGGTTTGATTATTGTTTGGATTAATTTTTTTAGTCGAGTAGTTTGATTTTTATTTTTTTTTATTTATACTTATATGATTATTTATTTTTGTATTACATCCTATTGAAGGAGTTAACAAGCAGAATTCAAATCACCATTTAATAATTACAAAAACAATCCATGAGCTTAAATTTCAGGGGATAATTGTAATATTTTTATAAATGTAAAGTTTGTTTCGTTTTAAATGTTTTTTCAATATCTCTGTTTTCACTTACTAAACACCCCAAACATTAGGGGTGGTTTTTGTAATTATTTCTTCATTTAATTGATCACAAATAGAGTATCAAGCAGTTTAGTTTAGTTTGTTTTTAAACCTTAGCCCACAAGAAAAGCGTTTTCTTGTTGTGGAGGTGCAAACTGCTTTTGTTTTCAGTTAAGTTAGATGTCAAATGGTGTGGATTTATTTGCAGGATTGGTAACACATGTGATGACCTTTGAGGTTGGGAAAGTGCTTGATGACCCCAATTGGCAAGCCCCTGTTTACTGTTTTGAGGAGGAAAATCGACTTATTCTTGAACCGGCACCCGGTTTTCCGATCTACCAGAGTTTCATAAGAGACATCCCAAGCGTTGTTCCAATGGTGATTTAGAGGTGTTCAGTTTTTCCTCGGAGTATCTCTGTAGCTTGTGTTCAGAGTTCCTGTTCCTGTTCCCTCGACGCTACCATTCTATTTCTGCATACCAGATTACTTGATTGAATAAGTTTTTTGTAGGGCTTGTAACTTTCCATTCATGAAAAGATCAATTGTAATAAAATCAAGAGGCTTATTCTTTTTTACCCTCTGTCAAAATCTTTAATACCCACTTATGAACAAAACTTCTTTTATGCCCATTTTGTGATATAAAAAGATCAAAATATCCTGGCCAAGATTTTGAACTACTCGACTCAAACAGAACTACTCGCTCCAAACTTTATTGAACTGCTCGTCCTAACCTTTAAATTGAACTACTCCCCCCAAACATAACTACTCGCCCCAGACTATTTGAACTGCTCGTCCCAAACTTTTTGAACTGTTCGCCCCAAGCTTTCTAGAACAGTTATTTTTTATCTGTTCTACAAAGTCACTTTCTGTTATAGAAAGCTTATTAGCTTATTACTTTTTTTTTTTTTGAAGTTGTGTTATCCTTAAAATGGAAATAGTACATTACGACCATATTAGACCCATTATGCTTCCGTAAATTAAAATGTCTCAATAATCTTCATACCTCTTTTTGACCGAGTCGATCCCGGGTGAGATGGGTTGCGACGCCACCAGCTGAAAAATCACCGTCCCTAGCTCGTTTTACGGACGGTTCCTCACCGCCTAACTTCCTTTCGAGGAAGTTGAGTTACAAGTTATTCAACTCCTTCAGAAATCGATCAACACAGCCTTGGTTCGTTTCCTACTCTAGGCGTACGAGATATTTTGATTATAGAGATAAATTAAAAGTACTGAACATTAGTGGAAGCGAAAGCCTTTATTTTATTAAGAACTAATAGAAAATATTATTACATCAGTAACCTCCTTTTGGGAGGAGATAACCGTTTAGCCTCTCACGGAGAAGGCTTGCACTTGTGAATACATAAACTTATTATTACAGACAATCACAATATTTATTATTTCTCTCTTAATTTTATTTGACTATGAGAAAATAGAAGAGAGTTTTCGATGTCCTCTACTTTCTCAAATGTTCTCTATTTATAGATCAGATTTCCGCATTTCAAATCCGGACTCCAGACCCTGTTGATAAAAATTGTGTCTTTTATTCACATCTTTCTTCTATTATTGTGGGTTAGTGGTTTTGTGTCCACCGTCCTCCTTTATTGCTGGTCCCTCATGACTCATCCAACTTGTATTGTTGGGAATCTTTTCACATGGTGCGTTCTTCACATGGTGCGTGGTCCTCGCGCTTTTTTGAAATCAGCTGGTCTCTTGTCCTTTCTAGCCGTACTTTCTTGTCGGTCCGGTTTAGGCCGAAAGCCTTTTTCGAACTCGGGCTCTTTTTGCTCTGGGCATGCCTGACAGATCCGGTCAATCCATCGGCCGACATACGCCATGTTGCAAAATTTTCGGTATGTGTCTTTGCTTACCGGAATCCCGTTTTCCTAGAGAACTCTCCTCTTTGTTTCGAAAAGATTTTCGGCAAAGCTCGTTGTGGCTCGTGTCATAGAATTCAGGAGGAATGATCCATTTGCTGAATTCTGGAAGAACTTGAATGGGTATTTGACTTTGTCCATTTCCGTTAGACAAACCCATAGTTCCCATGCTCGTCTTGTAGAGGCATCATCTTCGGAAATTGCCCCTACTATTACTGGCGCGTCCTCCGGTGAGGCAGCCTTGATATATCTCAAAGCGTTCCCATCCGGTCTTCTTAGCTTGATGAAATGAAAAGTTTCATTGAAGACCTTCTTTGCTGACTCTGGCGCTGCACTGATAAAATACAGCTCAAAAACGTCTCCTCTGGCCAAATGTGGATTATTGGCCCAAGTCTCGTGAACTGCTTCCCCGATCCATTTTGGTAACTTGGAGGTCTCGGGAAAGCCTGGCGCAATGGTATAAACTGAAGCTAGAGCTCCAAAATTATACCACTCTTGTACTTCATTTGGATGGCTTCCTATCTTCATCCAAACTCGCAGATATTTTTCGGAGATATCAACTATTGTTTTGTTAGGGTTGATACCTCTTCTCGTGGCTAACTTCTCCCACTGTCTTTGGTAAACCTGCATAGGAGAAATTTTTGTCTCGTCAGTTTGAACCTTAGAGTTGCCCGTTTGTGGCCTAAGATTCAACTCTCCCTCTTTAACCCCAAAGGTGGTGGGTTGACTTGAGGCCTCCGATAGTGACACCGGGGTCTCAACATTCGTTGTAGCTTGTACATCCTCGGGGAATGCATCATCTACAACACTCGTGATTATGGTATTTGAATCCATAACCTCCGGGTTAGAGACTCGTTCTCGAAGTGCCCCTTTTTGCACCGTTGGAGATACGGCCTGGAGGAGAGGCCTTCGCAAAGCTGAAAATAGTTGACACTGTACCAGCTGGCATGCTCGTATTTGATCAGAAATGGATTCCCAATCGGCTTGTTGAAGTCGTCCTGCGACCTCTGCATTGAGACATAGCGTCCCAAAATCTCGTTCAAGGATCTCGAGGTTTTCCCCGAGATGCCTTAGCCTTTTAAAGGTGTCGTCAGCAACGTGTCCCTCCGTCTCGAGTTAAAAAATTTGCAAGAACATTTTCATGAGATTTTATAATGACAATATCAAAATCATAATATTGGCATTCAGCTTTCCATCTAAGTAGTCTAGACTTTTCGGGTTTAGATTCAATTTTATTTTTCAAAAAGGCTTTTACGCTCGAGTTATCAATTTTTAAGGTGAATTTCTTTGAGAGCGGAAATTAAACGCCTTTCTGACTGCGAAAAACTCCTTCTCGTTTATATGCCATCGACTCGCTTCGCTATTTGAAAATAGTCCGCTGCAATATCTACATGGCATCTCTCCTTTGGGTGTTAGTTTCGTGAGAACTGCTGCCCACCAATAATCACTGGCATCCGTATATAGAACCAGTTCATCCTCGTCATTCGGGATCGCTAGCTTGGGAAGTTGTTTGCAAACTTCTTTGAGTTGTTTAATTCCCTCACAGTGTTCTTTTTCCCACTTGAAATCAGCGTCCTTTTTCAGTAGGGAACTGAACACCTTTCTATAATGTGCCATGTTATTTATGAACATCCCGGCGAAATTAACAACTCCCAAGAAACTTTGAAGTTGTTTCTTGTCCTTGAGTCTGTCTGGAAATCCCTGTATCTTTTCTACAATATGATTTTGTAGAATGATTCTAGACTCATCGATCTCGTTCCAAGGAACTCGATCTTTCTTGTAGCAATTACCGCCTTCTTTTCTGAAAGGACTAATCTTTCCTTATGGCAAACATCTGAGAAGATTTCCAAATGTTTCAGATGCTCCTTCATGTTTTTTTAGGCGATGAGTATATCATCAATATATACGAACATGAAACTGAAATAATCTTTAAAGAGATTATCCATTTTCCTTTGATATATCTGGGGTAAATTTGCTAGACCCATCGGCATAACATTGCAGATATAGTGTCCCTATGGTGTGGAGAAGGCTGTGAACTTCTTGCTTCCTTCTTCCATCCTAATCTGGTAAAACCTAGATTTGCAATCAAATTTAGAGAACACTTTTGCATTCTTAATGCAATTTACCAAATGTTCTCTGCTTGGGATATAATATCCGTCGAATTCCAAGATATTATTGATTCCTGTTTAATTAATCACCAATCTTGGTTTTTCTCTTTTTATTTCTCCATGGTTGCAGACCAGGAGTCCTGGGCTACTGTATGGAGAGACATCGGCTTCAATCAACTTAAGGTCTATGTGTTCCTTAAGTATTTGTTGCATATCCTTCCGAACTTCTTGATTCATCAAGATAGGCTTATATCTTACAAACTCATTCTCTTTTCCGGATTTCACCTTCAAAGATGCTCTGAGCTCATTCTTGTCCCACCATGCTAGAGGATCTTCGTTGAAATTCTTCTGAATTTTTCTTTTGATGTCCTCCAGTGAGATTTGTTCTTCCATGGTGGTGTCTGGTTGTGCCTTTGTGTCTAGGCTGGCTTTGAGGAGTTCAATCGTTTGTGATTTAATTCTCTCTTCCTTTCGGCCACCTAGGCTCTCGTTCCGTAGTTGGAGAATTGCTTCTCTATACCTTCTTCGATCTTTCATTTTTGGGTGTCGAGGTTTTCCTTCATCACCATGCTTGCTGCGAAAATTGATTGACATTTTTCTGTGGAATGCCTCTCTTAATCGTTGAACTATGACCTTATGATCACAAGGTGTTGTGAAAATAAGTCTTCTAGTCTCGTTTTAATGTCTGTAGGAAATTGTTTCCTAACAGAATGTCCGCTCTCGTATCATGGAAATAAATGGGTGGAGTTTTAACTTTGTACCACGGGGTACCATTTGCTCCTCCTATCATCATTTCCACTTGCTTGATCCCTCTTTTAAGGACTAGGATCCTTTTAGAGAAATTTCTTCCCGCTATTGGAGACAATTCTTCTCCATTTCTTTGGGAAAGACTTCCGGTTTAGCCGTGCAAATTCCTGCGCCCGAATCAATGTAGGCTGCAAGTTTTTTTGCACGATATCTTGAATATATCATTCCAACGGGAATGTATATGGAGAATGGGCTGGTGCTCATTTAATTCTATATCTTTTTTCGCCCACTGTAATCTCCATTCCATCCTTAATATTTTCCAAGGTTTTTGATCCTCGAGAAACTCTATCCCTAGAGTTAGTTGCTCTAGGACTCTTCCTGTGCTTCCTTCAATGATTGTTTCAATTTCTCTAATCTTGAGGACTCCTTGATATCTTCCCAGGGAAGGTTGTTGCAAGTGATACAATGCATCACAAGGGAAGATGTTATCCTTTTGAGTGATGTCTAATATTACTTCCACACCTCCCCATCATTCTGGGCACTTCAATTCTCCATTAGTTTTGAATACTTCAGGAGCTCGAGTGCTTTGGCTGGTTCTTGGACCTTCCCACTGAAATCCGCTGATCATTCGGTCTTGTTGGAAAAACATTCTTCTCGGCTCGATCATGAGGTTCTTTCCTTTGTTAAGAACCGGACGATCTTGAATTCTCATATCAATCTCTCTTATTGTTGGAGATTGCATGATCTCTGGTAAGACTGCCTTTGCTACGTCATCAAAGATTCTTGGTGTTTCTATGAACTCTTTTCTCAAGAATAGTTCTGAATGATGAGTATTCGAGAGCGCATAGGAAATCTTGTATGTGATTGAGTAGAGTTTATTTCCCTCCGTCATCAGGTCTTGTCTTTTGAAATCCTGATGAGGGTAAGAACTCTACTGAAGTCTCGATCTGCCAAATTATACGCAATTCGTGGGTAGACATTGAATGTTAGTTTTCATGCGTATAAGTTTCCTGTGATTGCTCCTAGACAAAAATCTTTAAGATTTGAAATTCTTTTATCAAAGAGATTTAATGGCGAATCAACTCCTTCATTGAAAGTTGATTTTATAATTACTCGGATGGCTCCGATGTGGATCCACGAGAGTGTATTTGTCATTTCTCTCCTGAATGTGCTTTTAATCTCCTGGATTTCTCGGTAAGGGATTAGCTGCATCTCGATCTGGTTTCCCGTGTATTACGTTGGTATTGCGAATTCTCCCGTGGAAACCCTATGGATAATTTGGTGTTTTTGGTTTCTTAAACCCAACTTATCCATCGCCTTTTCCATTGCTCCTATTGTAAATCCTTCATACATCTGGAGTTTTGGATCTTCTTTCATTATTCTCATAAGAGTCTTATGAGAAACTGTTGTATGTGATAGGAATACTGACATATCCTCTTTAACCACTTGTTGAAGAAACTCCTCTTCACTCTGATTCTGAATATGATTCAATTCCATTTTCAGAGTAGATTTCTTCTTCATAGATGCTTTCATCTGAGGGTATATCCTCAAATTGATACACCTGCACTAGGTTTTGGTAATAGACAGCTTCTTCAAACTCTTGGGTTGTCTCGAACTGTCTAACTCCTCTTCTTTGATTCTCAGGGCACACTGCAGAAATATGCCCTCTGACTCCGCACGTCCAGCAGTTGAAATCCTTAAAACTTTCATTAGACTTGGTATGAAGATTCTATTTTTATCTTTCTCCAGCAGTTTCAATCCTTAAAACTTTCATTAGACTTGGTATGAGCTCGTCTGAAAGTTCTCTTTGTCAGCGTCCTACTGGTGCTTCCTTGGCTTGTGAACGAGCCTCGGCTTCGACTTGGCCCCACCCTTTGTCCTGATTTATTGTTATAGACCTTTTGTTTTGACCAGAACCTTCTTGGTTTCCAAGGAAACCTTTTCTTGTTACTTCGAGCATAAGGGTGATTTCTTTCTTTCTTCCGCTTATGTCTCTGCGGTTGACCTCCCACTATTGTTGGGATGTCATTCTCGGCACAACATAGAGGAACTGATTTATTAATTCCCCTTAGTTTCTTGTAATTTTTACGGAGTGCCGCCTGGTGGCACCATTCTGCTAATTTCGCTTTTAGGAACGACATCCTTCTAGCGACCGTATCCATGTCGGTTGCTGGCTTATACTCTTGGATCAACATTTCTCTCCAAGGACTTGGCATTTTCGCAAAGAAAAGTTGAGCTGCATCTCCATCATTCACCTTGGATTTCCATCGGTATTCGATGAATAGTCGGATATATTCGTCCACATGACAAATATCTCGTAACTCAAGGCAATAGAGGGCTTGTCGGTATTTTTTCTATTTTTCCTCTTCCATTCCCTCAAAATATCCTGTGCCGATAAAATAGATTTGAATAGTTTAGCCATATTATCAACGATTTCTTTTAGTGATTCACCAGATATAACTTCTAGTTTTATATCCGCTCTTGTTAAGTCCCATGCGATCTTTACAGATCCTTCAAGGCTCATTTCAAGAAGTAAAATGAACCCTTCCTTCTCTAAACCGAGAGTTCCGGCTGCGATTCGCATTGCAGATGCCCAATCATCTATCAGTATTTCTCGGTTCTTGAAGTCTGGGACATCCAAATTCAACATTAGCCCATATGGATGTATGGGATCCAGTTGAGACTTCCCGTATGGTGTGTTGAGAATATTGGGCCTCCGGGAACGTTGCCTGGTTCCTACTATATCTATAGGATCTCCTTTTACGGTGAAGTCCCCGACATGTGGCATTGGTGCATCGGGCGCTGGTTCATGTGAAGCAGAACTTTCGCCTTGATGAAAACTCATTGGTGTTGGTTCAGGAGTAATTCTTGGTACTAAGGCCGAAGAATCTCCTGAGTTCATTTTTAGATCTACAATATCTAATCCCGTGAAGGATTCGATAAGGTCATGTAGATCCTCCATGTTGGTTTTTTCCATTACTTCTTGGGTTGTAATGGAACTCCCTTCATTATTGCCATCATCCTCTCTTCTTCCATCGATTGTCGTGTAACCTCGGTCGGTTTCCCCTTTTGATGTAGAAGAGGTTTCGTTCCGAAAGTTATACGTCTTCGTCCTCCAGATGTGCTTGGCTTGGACTCCAGGGATTGGACTCGTTTTTGAACATCAATTAGAGTTTCTCGCGTTTCTTTTTGATGTTCAATAACCTCCTTCATCTTCACCTGGATCTGGTGGTCTATGTCTTGTATCATCCTCTAGATTTCTCGAAGATTTTTAGAGGAATCGGATACCTCGCTGCAGTTGGATCTACTGATGGGATTCATGAGTTGCATCCCTATGGTACATGAGATCCATTTTCAGTATCTGATTCACCCAAAGATAACTCACATGGTACGTCTTTTGTATCTCATACTGTCTCAAGGTTTCTCTGTCGAGTCATGCGAGTCTTCGTTCAAAATATTGGTTATCCCAATATGCTACCTTGTCCTTGTGGTCTAACTCATATATTTCCAATATTTGAAAATATCGCCTGAAATGAATACATTTCGAACACTCGTTCGAATCCATTTTTAGAGATAAATCTCCTCACCAAAGGTTAATTACATGATTATAATAAATTTTCTTATTAGTCCTTAATAAACCTAGGCTCTGATACCATTTGTGAGAATTACACAACTTCTGGGAAATTTTGTAAAATTAAAATTAATTATTAGTTTTAAAAGATATGACTTCATTCGTGGCATTATTAAAGCTACTTAGACCCTGCACTCTATTCAGAGGCCTTATCATATTACGATAAGTCATGTTAGGTTTCCAGGCGATAAACTTGGACATATCTTAAAATTAGTGTATCTTAAAATATAATTTTGGGGTGAGACGTAAATTTGTAAAAGTTTCTGGGGTCCTAGTAGCATTTTCAAGTTTTGGGGGTGTCCAGAATAATTGTTCCATATAATTTTGGGGTAAAGTGTGGATTTTGTAAAAGTTTATGGAGTCCTGGTAGTATTTTCCAATTTCTGGGGTCTTTAAAGTATTTTTCCTTCTTATTTTACAAGTAAGGGTATTTTAGCCTTTTTCTCCTCAACAATGGGTATAAAATATCTTTTGTTCATCTATGGGTATAAAAGAGTTTTGCTTTTCAAAATTGGGTATTTTTTATGAATTGGCCTAAAATCAATCTAATTCTTTCCTTAAGCGATTATATAAAGAATTGAGGTTATATAGAATACTTGATTATCAACTAAACTAAACAGTTCCATGGTCACCGTATCAACAATTTCAAATGCTTCATACCATTACTATTCGTGGGATAATACAACTTATATAAACACAAGTACAGTACAACGGAATTATGTTAAAAATTATGAAGAAAAATATCGAATTGTGTAACTATCTCACAATCTCTTAATTTACAACTTTAAAAAGTCATATGTTAGCCTATATAAAGATGCTAACAATACAACAGTTAGGACACAAGAAAAACCCTCACTTCCACACATTTTGCATAAGAATAAACAATATATATTGATCAAGAGTCTCTTGGCCTCTTGCATTTTGGTGATAAAATTCAGGCATGATTATCAGTTCACCAGAGATTATCCTGAGAAGCAGACGTTCGGAATAGGGGACAAATCTGTTTTAACCTGTTGAACACATGATTCGGGTTTTATATAGGCATTCCGATTTTGATTTTTTACTTTGTAAAAAGAATTGACGGTTTGTATTAGAAGATATTTCTATTTAATTTACTAGTTTAACACCCGTGTATTACACGGGATTTATAAAAATTAAATATAAAAATATTTGTGAAAATTATGAAGTTTTAAATTTAAAATAAAAAATTGAAAGGATGTGTATTTCAACCCGTGCCCTGTTCAATTTATAATTATTAGAATTATTGATTAATATTATATTTTAATGTTCAAATTAAATTCATTAATAATTATATTTGCATACTTATAAAAATTCAAAAGA
>BMAC01000092.1:1727430-1764435 GCA_014905375.1 Phtheirospermum japonicum
TTTTAATTAAAATAACTAATTTAGATCTAATCTACTAATTATATATGATTTATTTCTATTTTTATTTAGGAGAATCAAAAGAAAGTGTTGAATAAGGAAAAATATAATTAAAATAAATTAAATTAGGTAAGATACAATAAAAAGAAAAGTATTAAATTADRTAAATATTAGGCTCGGATGACACATAAGCAAACGAAGCACCAGAATTTTTTATTTGTCAAACGAAGCATACGAAGCAGACACATAGGTAAGGGAGATTTTGCATTAATATATAGGGGTGATAATTATTATTTTGTGAGATTTTTCCCTACAATCATAAAACATATTTCGGTTATTTTCAAATTCAAATTCGGAAAAATGCGAAAGTGAAGATTTTATGGATATGAAGTTTGATTTGCGCCATAATAGTCATGGGCTATAATTTTGTTTGTATATTCAAGAGTAAAGTTGAATTGAAATTTGCAAATCAGTTTCATTTGTACTGATAGGTACAAACTTCAATTCCCTACTTACTGAGAATACACATAGATTAAATGTGGTTTTCTTTCTTTTCTTGAAAAAATCCTATTGAAATACCATTAAAATTTAAATTTGCACGGGGAATTTTGTTTTCAATATAAGGTTGTCAAATGGGATGATTACTGGATGTTATATCTTATTCATGGCCAAGTATAATATCACCTCGGATACAAACAAATCTCGAAACGAAAGCAGTATTCATTGTTTAAATAATTAAAGTAATGGATGGTAACTGACTTCATCGTGCGCGACAGTCAAGTATAGATGAAGGAATCCGCCTGTCGATTTGGTTTGCACACAGTTTGTGCAAGGCTTTCGCGGCAGTTCCTGCCAACAACGGGAGTTGCTGGTGGCGCTGCTGTTCTGGCCGCTCGTAGTAGGCAATGTTGCATTTTTGTTTAGCATCGGTGGCTGTCGGCAATGGCTGCTGTTGAGAATTTTTTTTTTGGCAACTTTTCTTTTTTCCTTGTTTAGTTATTTGTCTTTCTTGGGCTCAAAATAAATTAGAATACTAAATTTGTTTTCTAGATTGTGTTTAAGATTTTATTTAGTTTCCTAAATTATATTTAGGACTTGTTTACTTATTTACCAAGAATATGAGTCTTGTCTATTTAAGAAAAGAAAGAAGACGCAAGAGACACGACTTGGACGAGAACAAGAAGCGAGAAGCAGCAACGAAGCAAGAGCAAGAAGAACACAAGCACGTAGAAGACTTGAGGCAATGATTCAAAACACATACATCTTTGAAGTTGTGTAACCAACGGAGAAGACTATCACAAGCGTCGCCACAAGTATTTTAGTATCAAGTGTTGATACTAGTGTTTTTCATATATTATTTTATTATTTTGTATTTAATTTTGAACAAATTAAAGTAGTATAATTTTTGGGTTTGTATACCCAAGTTTGTAAGCACGTTTGCTTACGAACAAAATTTAAATTGTTGTGTTCAAATTGATTATTCCGCCACTTTTATTCATATAAACCGTTTGATGTTAGTTTGAGTGTTTTAACACCAGACATAACATTTGTTTACTTATACTTATTTAAAACATTCATAGACCTACGAATTTACAATTGGCATCTAGAGCAGGTTACTTGATGTACTAAGTATACTGATCCTTATTTTTAGGTGTTATAGATGCTCAAGGAAATTCGCAACCTCCGATCCTTACTGGAGAGAAATATTCCCTCTGGAAACAAATGATGAGGTGGCACATCAAGAATATTGATGAACGAGCGTGGAGAACCATTCTGGTTGGATGGGAGAAGCCACGTATTACTGACGATGGTGGTGATACCATCATCAAGAAAGAAGAAGAATGGACAGCTGATAACCTTACCCTATGAAATTGGAACTCCAAGACTATCAAGACTCTTTGTGGCTATGTTGATTCAAGCTACTATAAAGTGATAAAAAAAATGCGAATCAGCAAAAGATGCATGAGATGCGTTGTAGAGGGTGTGTGAAGGAACTACAAGTGTGAAGAAATCTTGACTGAGAATGTTGACGTCTACTTTGAGTCGATGAGGATAGATGATAAAGAGTCCATCATGGACTATGCTATGAGACTTTCTGATATTGCTAACGAGTGCGGAGAACTTGGTGAACTAGTGACTAACTCACGTCTTGTGGGAAAACTGCTAAGATCCATCTTGAAGAAATTCAGTATCAAAGTGGTAGCCATTGAAGAAGCAAAGGACACAGACAATTTAGACTTCTATGCTTTAGTAGGCTCGCTCAAGACGTTTTAGACGGAACATCTTGGTTCCAACTCAAAAGAGAAGAATGTTTCTCTCTAATTTCCGATGTTAGCTCTAATGATGATGAAGATATTGATTGGAGAGATCTACTGGAGAAGGTTGAAACTACCACACTTGGAGATGAAGAAGTGTCCCTTACGTCTCAGCGGTTTAACAAATACTTGAAGAGGAAATTGGAGGATCGTACTCGAAATTCAAGTCACAGACGCCAACACCAAAATCCTCAGGACGTACACTTTCCAGATTTCAGTCTTCACCTTCGGAGTCTAAAACCTCTATCTCCCCAAAGCCCCTTAATAAAATTCAATGTCATGAGTTTAAAGGTTTGGGACATTATAAAAATGAATGTGCAAATACTCTGAGGAAGAAGAACTTGATTGCAAAAGAGTTCGATGAAGAGGACAACGATTCTGACACTCTCAAATCTGTTCCAGCTCTATTTGCTAACGTTGTTTGGGATGACGACATTCGTGTTGGAAGATTATTGGAAAACAAAATCAGTTTAAAAGGTTGAAGTTGTCTACTGAGTTTCATGATGGTTTCCGTGTTGTTAATACCAAAACTGACACCAGAATCAAACAAGTCTGGGTCAAAAAGGATCAAATGCAACATGATCTACTCATCTCTGAAATCTCACATTCATAGAGCTTGGTATTTCGATAGTGGATGCTCTAAACACATGCCCGGCACAGAAGAACTTCTCTCAAACATTGTCAAATTTCATAGAGGAAAGGTGAAGTATGGTGGAGGTGCAAATGGCCAAATCATTGGCTAAGGAACACTTCATATTCCTGGTATTGCAAAGCTTGAGAATGTGTTGCTAATTGAAGGTTTAACGGCGAACTTGATAAGCATAAGCCAACTGTGTGATGGTGGTTTCAGTGTCAAGTTCACCCATGAAAAGTTTAAAGTTTATGACAAGGGCAATGCACGTATCCTTACTGGTTAGAGGACCTCCGACAATTACTACCAAATCAATGGTGATGTGTTCTGCAAGCTGTCTCAATTGAGTGATGCTGAGGTATGGCATCAAAAGCTCGGGCATGTCAATTACAATATGTTGGAAAGATTGGTCAAGAAGGAAGATGTGAATGGACTACCAAATCTCAACACTAAAATCATTGCAGTCTACGAGGCATGTCAGAAAGGGAAGCAGGTTAGGGTATCTCATCCAAATGTGCAAAGTCTCACTACATCAAACGGTTTTGAGCTTCTTCATATGGACCTTATGGGACAACTTGAAGTAGAAAGCCTTGGTGGTAAGAGGTATGTACTTGTTATTGTAGATGACTTTTCTCGCTTTACATGGGTAGAGTTTTTAAAAGAAAAGTCTGAGGCTTTCGATGCATTTAAAAAACTTGCGAAAAAAATCAAATGTTCATTTTGGTGTGAGTATAGATAGAATAAGGTCTGATCATAGAAAAGAGTTTGAGAATGCATCTTTTTCTAATTATTGTTGTGAGGTTGGTTTAACTCGTGAGTCTTCTTCACCTATCACCCCCAACAAAATGGGATAGTCGAACGTAAAAATAGATCTCTTGCAGAGATAACTAGGACTATGCTTATTTCAAATGGGATTGAAAAATAATTTTGGGGGGAAGCAATGAATACCGCATGCCACATAATTAATAGGGTGTATTTTAGACCTGGGTCTTGTGTTACTCCCTATGAATTATTGATGGACAAAAAGCCAAACTTGAGTTATTTTCATGTTTCTTGGTGCATTTGCTATGTGTTAAATGATAGGAATCATCTTGCAAAACTAGACTTAAAAAGTGATAAATGTATTTTCATGGGATATTCTCGAAATAGTCATGCATATAGAGTGTTTAATCTTAGGACACGTTGCATGATTGAGTCAGTTAATGTCAAGTTTAATGATATGATTAGTGGTGTTAAACCTTCTGAGGATAATGATCTCGTTTATGATCAGAATCCTCAAGAAAACATTATAGTTGGTATAGATGAAACTGCAGGTGAAGAAACTCAAGATGCAGGTGGTGACGGTACCGATGACTTAACACCAGACTTGACACCAACTCAGACTGCTCCATAATCCATTTCAGATTCAAATGCGGAAGATCCAACTGATCCAATTGACTTACATAAGAGGGATATACCCTCAAGAATTTAGAAGAACCATCCTACGGGCCAAATCATTGGGGATCTATATGAAAGAAGCATAAGAAAGGACAAATAAACTTCAAGGAGATGGTGAGGTTTGTTTGCTTACTACTAATTGTTCTAAAATTCAAGAATCCTTGTTTCTTTCCAAATCAGAGCCAAAACGTGTAGAGGATGCTCTTAAGGATGAATTCTGGATAAAGGCCATGCAAGATGAGTTGGATCAATTCGCTAAAAATGATGTTGGGACTTAGTTCCTCGTCCAGAAAATTCACATGTTACGGGTACGAAGTGGATCTTCAAGAACAAAACGAATGAGGCTGGCAATATTATGAGAAACAAGGCACGATTGGTTGCACAAGGATACACGCAAATTGAAGGTATTAGTTTTGATGAGACGTTTGCTCCAGGTGCTCGCATTGAATTGATAAGACTCTTACTTGCTGTTGCATGTCACATGAAAATGTCTCTACATCAAATGGACATAAAAAATACTTTTCTTAATGGAGTTTTAAGTGAAGAAGTATTTGTTGAGTAACCTAAAGGGTTTGTTGACCTTCACAAACCTGATTATGTTTTAAAATTAAAAAAGTCTTTGTATGGTTTAAAACAAGCTCCCAGAGATTGGTATGAAAGGTTGACTTAGCACTTGCTTTTCTTAAATTTTAGACGTGGGGAAGTTGATAAAACCTTATTTCTACTTAGAACAAATAAGCACATTTTAATTGTCCAGATTTATGTAGATGATATAATTTTTGGATCTACTAACAAGTAGATGGTGAGTGAGTTTATTACGAGAATGTCTGATACATTCGAAATGAGCATGGAAGCTAATCTCTCTTACTTTCTTGGTTTGCAAATTAAACTGTTGGATGATGGTATTTTTCTCTCTCAGTCCAAATATGCTAAGAACCTTGTTAAGAAATTTGGGTAGGAAAATGAGAAACATAAGAAAACACCGTTAGGTAAAACCATGAAACTGTCTAGAGATGATGTTGGTATTAGTGTTGATAACACCTTGTATAGGAGCATGATATGAAGTCTCTTGTATCTGACTGCTAGAAGGCCAGACATTATGTATAGCGTGTGTCTATGTGCTAGGCACCAATCGAACCCCAAAGAATCACATTTGAAAGTTGTTAAACGAATCATTAGGTATGTGGCAGGTACAAGTGATTTAGGTGTTTGATATACTAAGGATACAAGTACTGAACTTGTGGGATATACGGACTCGGATTGAGCTGGGGATGTTGTGGATAGAAAGAGTACTACTGGGGGTTGTTTTTTCTTGGTTAATAACCTTATCTCATGGTATAGTAAAAAACAAAATTGCATTTCTCTTTCTACAGTCGGAAGTGCTTGTATACAGTTGCTTTGGATGAACCAAATGATAGAGGAATACGATCTACATAGTAGAATATTGATTGTGCTTTGTGATAATTCCAGTGCCATTGATATCTCAAAAAACTTGGTCCAGCACTCATGAACCAAACATATTAACATAAGGTACCACTTTATTCATGACTTGGTTGAGAGAAAGATAGTTAGTCTTGAGCACATAGGAACTGATAATTAGCTTGCTGACATCTTCACAAAGGCATTAGATATAGAGACCTTCTCTTGTTTGAGAAGAGATCTCGGAATGTGCATTGTCTAAATCGGTGTTAGTTTTAATGTCATGACACCTAAACTGTCATCTGTCGTGACATCTGTAATTTTGCATGCATTTTGTCAAAAAGATCATGTTTTGTAATAAGAAGTGATGGCAAAAAGACTAACCTCTTTGTTTTAGGTGATTGTGAAACATTCCCGCAGAAACTGGTTTTCTCCAAGGTCCAAAAATAAGGGGTGTTTTTTTTACTATCAATTGCTAAAGATAAGTAAGTTTCTTTCTAAAAGTTACTGAAAAGATAATAAATATTTGGATAAAGCCCATTCTTTGATTTTCACCTCCTTGAGTGATTTTGACGTAGTCATTAACTTGGGTTAAGAGATCTGTTTTTATTGACTTCACCTTGAGAAATGTTAGTTATAATGTCATCACATAAAAAGCAACACTGATCATGTCACCTAAATCAATTGTTGTATCTTTATTTTTTTTTAGGTCATGATTTTTAGGCATCAATTATGACATTCATACTTTGAGAGGATGACATTTTGCTTTGTGTTATGTTGCTTGTGCTTGCGTATTTCCCTGAATTCTCTTGACTTTGTTATGAATCTTGCCAACCATCAGTGGTGTTATAATCGGAGGATTGGACAGGTAATAAGGGATTTGACGAGTGAAATACCGCTTTGCAAAGAATTTGTTCAACTATGTTGATATTTTATAAAAATCTAACTCTATTTTAGATTAATTTGTAGTTGGGATTTGTGATTTTTACTTTCCAAAATTGAGATGGTGCTTTGGTTGGGTTAAGATCATGTGTCCTATATTAAGGAGGATTGGGTGTATATGTAAGGAAAGAAATCCTTTTGGAGTATAAAATCAGGAGTTGTGATAGTAGAGGGGTTATTCTATTAACTTTATTTTTTTTATTCTCTCCCGTCTATACAACGGTCACTTTTTTACCCAAATAAAAGGTTAGGGATTTTCACCTTCTTCTCACTCTTGATTTTACTGTCAACTGTACGAAACCCTCCAACGACATACTATTTTCTATCTCTTGATTTTACTTGTCTCTCTATTTGCTGTAAAATCCTTGTAGAATGTCGAACCCCTCATCTCCGAGTAGAATTCCAGAGCTACCAACCGGTGTACGCCGCCCAGGTGAACAGGTTCCAGTGACTCTGCCAAGATTCGCTGTCATGTATATCTACGAAGAGATTGGTGGTGTTGTACCACCAAACCCATCACCAACTGAAACTACTACTAGCAACCTCCCTCCGATCAATCCTCAAGATCTGGTCTCTGTCACGGCTACCTACGATGCAGTTCCAGAGGCTCAAGTTTTTCCCGGCCAACTGGGTAATGAGATTGATGTGGACAATCCCCCGAATTTGATGTTTATTTCACAGGTTTTTGGTCCAGTTGGGAACCCAACCTTGAAAAGGTCGTGCAGGCTACGAAGTATTTCCCCCGAGAATAATTCCGGCGGCCATTCCAAAGAGTAAGGCAGGGGAGAGGCATCATGTGCCACATGAATTTGGTTGAGGATGTCACAGTTATGACGAACTCAGATGATGACAATTACGTGCTGCCTGAAACTGTTGCCGCACCGCCAAGTACTTCTACTCCACGGTTGTCGACGTTCATGACTCCTCGTTGGAAGTAAACCGTGCGCTTGGCTGACAAGAAAAATCTGCCAGCTTCTATTAAAGTCTCGTTGGCATCTACTGAAACCAGCTATTCTGATCCCCATATGAGATTATTGATTTTCTCACGGGCGAAGTTGCAAGCTCATCTACCCCATTAGTTGCTGATGCGCCCTTGACTCCTTTCAGCATGGCTCAGCCTGAGCCTGAGTGTGATTACTCTTCTGATTCCGATGAGGTGTTATGTCTCTCTCATGTTCTGTCTACAATTAAATCCAACAAGAAGAAGGCCAAAGCTGCTCAGACAACGGGTGATGGTTCTGGTGATGTGTCATTAAACCTGACATCACCTGCCACTACTCCAGTCTCCTCATCTAGCTCTGACTTTCTTGCTATTGCTCCTAAAGGTGCACCGTCCCCCTCTGCTGCATCAAAACAGGTTTCTGGTGATTCTGATGACATTGTTGTTCAGGCTATTGAGATTGAGGACAGGGTTCCGGTTTCAACCATGTTTCTGACTAACGAAGTTGAGGAGCTATTTTCTGGCTACCATCTCCAAGGAATGATCGATGAGCGCCGAATCCCAGACGATATTTTCAAACAGCACAACCCGATTACTTTCTTTGAGAACAAAGGTATGTATTCTACAGTTTCAACTGCCATGCCTTTCATTCGTAATGTAGTGCTGGAGTTTTATGCCAATATTCTCCCTTTCATCGCTGATCCCAGGTCTGTAAAATATGGTAATGTGTTTGTACGTGGAAGTGTTTACTCTTTTACTCCTGCTTTAATTAATGAGTTGTTTGGGACGGAGGACTATCATGGGGACTCGACGATTGATGACATGAATGAGGTGGTCGATTTTTGGTCTGGTGGTTTGACCAAGGAGTGGCGTGAGCAATTGCCCAACACACGATTGTCTTCTCTATATTCTGTTCTGCATAAGGTGGCTATCTGCAAGTTGGGACGTGATATCAAGTTCAATTTTGGCCAACATGTTTTTGATGCAGTCACTCGGTTTTCTACAACTAGAGCAACCTCCTCCTTTTATTTCCCATCCTTCATTTTCAGCCTTCTGGAAAATCAAGGTTTTAAGCCTACTGAGGATGACGTGTTCACTGGAGAGCTGGAGTGGTTTTCTCTGCGTGGTTAGCACACGACTAGCGGGTGGTTGATCTTCTGTGGAAGGCGCCAGCTAGGACTGATGGTGCTTATGGTGTTGGTAACACCAGTATTAACATCATCCAGCTTTCTGCTCCGGTGGTGCGCGCTCAAATGGCATTTCTTAATCAGCAGATTGATCAGCTCCAAGCTCAAGTTGGGCAGGCCCCGATTTTTTTTTTAATTTAAGAATCCCGGGACGCGTTTGACATTAGCGTCCCGGTTTTTGATTTTTTTTATTTAATTTAATGACCGGGACGCGTTTGACATTAGCGTCTCGGTACAAAATTTAAATTTTTTTTAAAAATATTTTATTTTGTCAATTTATAATTATATTTATACTATTTATTTAATAAACTGTCTCAAGTTTGGGCATGCTTTGTTGGTCCAGGCTTAAAAAGGGAAAAAAAACTTATTAACTAAAGAGATTTGGGTTTAATATTTGATGGAAATTATTAAGGTCTTGGCCCTGAGGAATGGGCCCAATATTAATGCATTGTTGGGCTAATCTAGTGTGATTGAAATTATAATTGTTTGGGACTAATATGTGTTTGACTTTGACATTCATGATGTATTAAGTTTAATATTGAACTAGATTTATAATTAATGTTTAGGCCTAATTTTAGATTGAGTTTGAAATTAATTAAAGTTTGAGTATTGGCTTGAAAATTCAATATATTTATAAATTTGTACTCATCTTTTGGGTAAAACTTATAAAGTTTAGTATGAATTAAATTTAAATTTAATAAATAATTTGGATCTTTAAATTTAATTGTTAACTACTCATATCACTCTAGTTTTTCAGTTGAGAAAAGCGTGACCTTGTTTGTCAAATCAAATGGATAGTGTGATAAGAAACTTAACATGAGATAGATGCATATGAGATGCTAATTTCTTATTTAGAAATTATGCCATGAGTATGATGTGGTAATGGAATGTTAAAACGAAAGAGTTTAACTATTTAAATTCTTTGTAATGGTTGTCGAACCAAAAGTTAATAAAAATTGATAAATTTTTTGATTAACTTATTTGGGGACTTGTTAAGTATAATACTCTATGAATATTAATCAACTTGAATTGTATATTAACATTGCATAAGGATAAGTGTGAGACTTGTGTTGAAACTATTGAGAAATGGTGAACCACTTTATTTAATTCACTTATGGGTGTGATATAAATATATGGTGGAAATTGGGGGGTGACTTGCTAAAGTTGCAATACTTACAAAAGAAAAAAAAAAGAAGTTAAAATGATTGGTTGCAAGGTTATACATATAATTAAAAATTATAAGCAATGAGAAGCCCTTGATCACAGTAGACAACTATTCTCTATTAATGTTATCGTTGTTGACTACGTGAAGTCAAAGAATAACTAAGCGGATCCGTTAACCAAACAGTTAAACTGAGAAGTAGTTGTAAAGTCATAAAGAGAAATGTGACTTAATCCTCTGAAAAATGAGTTAATATACAATGGAAACCAAACCTAATTGGCTAGAGATCCCAAGATCTAGTTTCAAAGGGACAACCTAATTGTATAAAGACTCGTACAATCACTATGTCGGAAGTTATTCCTTATCCATTATTTAAATGGTGATATTTGTGGAGAGAGGATAAGCATTGGCTTTTAATGATTCTTGCATCGGAGAGCCGAGCATTGTAGTGTCGTCTACTTAGAATTAAGAATCACCTATGTGATAGAAAAGTCAGGCCGCTTCAAAGAAAACTGTGTGAGGCTCAATTCTTAGAACCTCTTGCAGAACCAGACGAATGTTTAGGGTCATGAATGAACATAACTATGAGAACTGAAATATGTTTGGGAGAATCTTGTGTGGGTATATCATCGTTTACACAAACGACACTTTCACAAGGAAAGGTTCAGAGGGTAACACCTACCTATCCTATACAGGGTTCAACTGTTGGATTTTATTACCAAAACTTCTATCGTCGAAATTTTCTTCATGTGGGGGATTGTTGGAAAATAATGAAGAACTTATTATTTTCTTGGACCTTTTATCGAAATGGTTTTGGGATAATTTTATAATATTAAGTCTTGTAACTCCTAAAATAATAGAAAGGTAGTGGTGGTGTGTAATACCTAATGAGTATTGAATTGTGTAACTACCCCACAATCTCTTAATTTGCAACTTTATAGGTCATATGCTAGCCTATATAAAGAGACTAACAATACAACAATTAGAACACAAGAAAAACCCACACTTCCACACATTTCGCATAAGAATAAACAATGCATATTGATAAAAAAAAATCCCTCGTCCTCTTGCATATTGGTGATAAAATTCAGGCATGATTATCAGTTCAACGGAGACGAAAGGTAATCCGATTTACCCATCTTATCCTGGGAAATAGACGTCCGAAATAGGGAACGAACCTGTTTTAAGGAAAACGTGTTAAACACGTGGTTATGATTTTATATATGCATTCCGATTTTGATTAACACTTTGTAAAAATGTTGATGATTTGTATTAAAAAATATTCTTATTCGATTTATAATAATTATTATTTTGTGAAATCTTTCCGTACAAATCTAAACATTATATATAAATAGTAAGATAATTAGTATAATGCAACATCATACCTTTTTTTCTTCCGTATTATTCACTCGGTTTCACAATTTTCTTATCATTTCAACTTTGTGTTTTTGAGACGTCAAGTCAAACTATTCTTCTAAAATCTCCTATAAATTTCTGGCACACTCACATATTTTTAACTAAAAATCGTATAATACAAATTTTCTCTTTTGATTATTATAGCTTTATATCATATTCAATTATAATCTCAATATTTTTCCGGCTTTCAACATTTTATTCACACCACATTCTCTATTATTTCATATTCAATCACAATCTCAATTTTCCTGTTTTGATTTTCAACATTTTATTCATCACTATTCTCTAATTGGAAAAGTAATTCCATCGACAATGTTTACAATTGGAATCTAATAAAGTAGCATGCCACATCATGATGCAACATGTAACCATGATAATTATCATCATTAGATTTATCTATCGTAATGTGTGATTATTGACACCCCCAGATTTTATAAGTTTATCCAATATTATAAATTTTCAGGTGTTCTGATAAATTTTTGAAGTATTAATGTTGAAACTCAAAATCTGAGCATATATTTAATATTCAATTTTATTTGAATACATGTTAATATTTAATGTATTCAAATTTTAGTTAATGTTCGAAACTTCGAGTTAAACCCTCTAAAATTTATAAATTTATGATAAAAAGTTTGTGTGCACCCATTTATAAATCTCTTGTATATTCCCTGCGAATACATATTTTAGGAAAATTATATGTTATCCCCCAATCCATCATATCTCATGTATTTCAAGTCATTGATGTATTAAATTATATCAAAATTAAAAGAATCTAACCGTTAAAAATACATGAAAAATAGTACTTCAAACCCCCCCCCCCCCCCCCCCCCAAAAAAAAAAAAAATGCATACAAAATTTTCTCAAGTTTGAACCGAAAATCGGACACCTTAGTTTGGGCCTCGGACCAGAATCTGACCCAACCCGTTGCAACGCCATCCACAACTCTGCAAACAATTTCCTTACTCTTAATATCAATAAGAAAATAAAATTAAAACCAATAACCCATTCTCAGGTTTCCCCCAAAAATTAAAAATTGATGATGGGTGGACAGAGTGCAGATTGAGCAGAGCAACAGCATGTGCAACGACTCGGTTTCGGGTTCGGACTCGGACTCGGCCTCGGCCTCAAACGGGTGGACCAAGACCCGGGGAGTAGTAGTGAAAACACTGGTGTTACTCGGCGGCGCTTTGTTGCTGAAGCGGCTCACCAAGTCCACAACTCGCTGGGACCACACGCGTATCGTCGCCGACTCACTCGCCGGCGAGAAGGTAACTTTTTTTAATAAACTGACTGTTATTTAGTCTTTATTTGGTTTCATCAGTCGTTTGTTTGAATTCTGAATTGTAGTTTTCGAGGGAGCAAGCTTCGAGGGACCCGGACAATTACTTCAATTTGAGGTATTTTTAATTTGGGCCTTCTGGAATTCGCCCTAAGTTTATTTTTATTTTTTTTTAATTTAAGATTAATATTCTCAGAACAAGTTGTTTTGGAGGCTTTATAATTAGAATTAGATTGATTATAAATTTGTAGAATTGTTTTTTGCTGTATTTGGATGTTACTTTTGGACGACAGGATGATATCAGTGATGATGATTGGTCATTTGTATTGTCAAGATAAGGATTTTAAAGCTGGAAATTTTGAAATTTTTCCATCTTTGATTTTGGTGTGGGACTTAGGGCATCAAGGATTTTAAATGACGGAAAACTTACTCAATTTTTTCTTTTATTATTTTGATTTTTTTTTCATTCTTAATGTGAATTCTTATTGAGGTTCTGTTACTGCTTCTTGATGAATTTAATCACAGTGTTATGTTGATCATATTTAACAAATTCTGTACTTCATGAATTCTAATTAGACACTTGAGTTATTCCTTTTGTCTGGTCACTCTGGTTGGTTAATGTATATCATTATTATTTATTTATTTTGTAGATGGCTTTCATGCCCAGCAGCCGAAATGGTGGATGGCTCAAGGGTTTTGTACTTTGAACAGGTACAATTTATCAAATCATCTTGAATATTTGTACCATGATGGACAACTGTTTACCTCTTTAATTTGATCTTCAATTTATTTTTTTTCGACAGGCTTTCTGGAGAACTCCTCGCAAACCTTTTCGTCAGGTACTTGATTGGCGTAATTCAAGAGTTTGAACCTTAAACAATTTTGATGCCTATGTTTTGACAGCATTTTATTTCGTGATGCAGTAGTATATTTACAGTAACCCATCTTCAAAATAAGTTTTAATTGTAACCAATAATTATACAATCATCACTTGTATTGCTTTCATCTGCTCCCCCTCATTGATCCGTGCTAACATCTTAATGATGACAAAGTAAAATTTTCATCAATCTGGATGATTTATTGGCTGTTATTTGACTTATTAATAATTCTGACAGCATTTTTGATGCAGAGATTTGTGATGGTAAAGCCTTGTTCAAAGGAGATGAAGTGTGATGTTGAGGTTAGTTTCAAGCTTATGTTTTTCTTATTCAACTATCTCTAGGTATTAGTTATTATGTGGTTAACTTTTATCTCTTCTCCTTTGACGATCAACACCCTGCCACTGGACAGCTGAGTACATATGCAATCCGGGATTCGGAGGAGTACAAAAGCTTTTGTGATCGGTCAAAAGACCAAAGGCCACAGCCTGAAGAAGTTATTGGGGTAAGTTCAATTGTGAATACTATACACTTATAGTTATGAACCTCAAGCATCCTTATCCTAATTTTTGCCCTTCCGTATCACTTTTGAAGATCTCTTCTTTGCCAACTTGTGTGCCATTTACTTTTAGTTCAAAAGCATTCTTTATTGGGCTCATTGTTATTTATGGCATATGTTGTCCCTTTCTAGTTTTGAAGATTTCATCTTTTTTGATAACCTGCCTGCTTGTTTAAATTATTAGGTTAGATATCTGAAGGATAGCCTTGTATATCCTGTTGTGTAGGTTATAAATAAAGCATTTTTTTCTTCCTTTTCTTTGTAAAAATGTTATGTACTAAGCACAATGGAGACATCTTTTTCCAAAAGTAGCAAACTTTGAATATATGATGAAGAAACTGATCTTAAAGAGTTCAATTGCTTACCAAAATATATCTTTTTTGTTCCTCTAGAGAATTTTTTTTTACCCTAACATGTGATTGCTTATGGAAATTTCCAGAAATACTTTTGACTCACATTCACATTTTCAATCACCAATTACATCTACATTTTTATATTTTTAAAACAATCAAAGCAACCATCATGATTACACATTTTCTCACAATATTTCATTGTTAAATTACACGCACATTTCCAATCGCCAATGTCATATCAACTTCACCAGTACATGTTCATCTCATATCCAGTTACACTCTCGAAACTCATCCTTATTCTTTCAAAATAATTATTATCACTATTCTGTGGCCAAAAAGAAGAAAAGAAAAGGAAAAATGGAAATGACCACCTTGATGTGTTGTCTTTGGCTTTAGATCTACAATATCCATGCTATAACCTGCAAATCTATAAAAAATTGCGCATTCCCACAGTGACCCATCCTCTGTTTTATTGTAGGCCAACTGTGAATTAACTGCTATAGAATGATAATCTTTAATATGTGAACAGCCTAGCCAAAAACAAAAGTTTAATTTCAAGAAATGGTATTTGAACATTCACAAATGCATCAGCATCATTGTTGTGGTATATGCAGGCACTGATTTGGTTTCGGGAATATCACTAACTTCATGCATTAGATTTTTTTTGCTCGACTCTTATTTGGCTTGTCATTATCCTTTCTTGTTTAATTTGAGCAAATCTCAATGCAGGACATTGCGGAGCATTTGACTACCATTTACCTCAAACGCTGTGATCGAGGAAAGCGTTGTTTATATGAAGGCTCGACTCCTGCAGATGGATTTCCAAATACATGGGTATGGCTGTTGTTACTGTTACCATTCTCTAGTGTTGTCATATTTTGGACCGGACTGGTGTTTGGGCTTGGGGTTTCTTAGGCCTACCCGATAATCCAGATCATTTTTTTCTGCTATTTTTTTGGTATCATGGGCTGGACTTGGCTCTGAAAAATGACGGCCCAAAATCTCTATTTGGCCCAATGGGCTTGGCCCGGCCTGGACTATTGACAGCTCTACTACTTTCTTATTGATATACCCCGCCGATTTCTGCTTTCTTGTGCATACTGTGAAAATTTATTTTATGCTTACTACACGTGATTTAGATATCGCAGAACGGAGCATCATATTGTACCTCGGAACTTACAGTTTTGAAGAACAGTGAAATACACACATGGGACAGAGGCTTCGATGAAAATGGAAATCAAGTCAGTTTTAACCTAATTTTCTCTCTTCAGCGGTGTAATTGCTTCGCTTTGTCATTTGTTCTTTTATTTTCAGGTTTGGGGCGGAAAGGATGGTCCGTACGAGTTTAAACCTGCTCCAGCATCATATTTTAGTGATCCATTTTCGTCTTTAAATTTTCCTTCTCAATTCATGGAGAAACGGATTGATGGATCATTTGTTCTCCAAGAATAATTAATGCTTCTACCATGGCTCGCATTATGTATATTTAAGTGTAATTCCTGAGATTCCTTACTATACATTTGTCTTACTGTCTTGTTTGTATTTGCACTCGATTTATGTACAGTAATTCTTTTTTACTGCCTGAAAGTAGTAGAAGAAAATGGGGTTCTTGAGAAAGTTATTGTGTATTGATTATCATTACTGTGCCGAGGTCTTCAAAATGGTAGTTAACTAGGCACCAGGTATATCCTGTTATTCCCTTAACTTTGTTCCACTCCCTAATTCACGTGCTTAGATGAATGACATGATAAATACAGGCTGTTGATTATTTAGATGAATCTACCGTCATTTATCTGAGCAAGTGGAATAGGAAATGTCAGTTCGGTTAAGTTTTAGTCTTAAGCAGGGATAGAGAATTGAACATGGGCAAAAGGATGTGAATTAAATATATATCATTTGAACCAATTACAAAAAATTAAAAAAAAAAAAAATTGAAATACAATGGCCTTTTGGTCCCTGGGGCATGATACAGATTTCTGCATCAATTCAACCTTAAAAGGTGCTGTTGAGGTAGAAATATAAAGCAGCTAATGCTGCAGCTCCAAGTGCTACTGCAACGGGCAGTGCTTGCCTGCATAAGCCGGAAAAACAAATTTAATGAAAATTTGACATTATTTTTATCGAAACAAAGACAAATATCGAATCTGAAAAGGTTGTAAAAAATATATATGCAGAAGTTGAGAGTTATACCCGATAGCTTCATCTCTCTTGATCTGTTCTTTCCTGGCTTTTCTAACACTTGTGTCATTAGCATCTTTGGTCACTGCTGGCTGATATGCCCTAAATCTTCTTTTTGGGGCACCACAAACTGCAGCATATACATTCATCTAATTTTATAAAAAAGAAACTTATACGTATCTAACTTAAATCAGCATACATTATGAATATAATAAATGGTAGTGGTAAATAATAGTACATTATTGTTATTATAAACTAAACTCAACAGAAGATTAGACTTATTTTATTTTATGTTTCCCCTCGTGAGTACATACCATGAGCCCGTGGTGAAAAATGAGTTATTTATTTTTATCGTTATTTACCAGGGCAAAAGTAATTATCAGGCTTCTTCTCAAAAGGGGTTCTGTCATTGTAGATATACCTGCATTACCAATCCAATTTATTTCAAGTCACAAAAGATTAAACTAATAATAATAATAAAGATAAAGAAAAAAAAAACATATGAATTCAGAATTTATGCTCAAGTAGTTGTACATTCTTCGAATGGACATTACCCACAATCACGGCAAATGTAGGCTTGTTTGGAAGTGACGCGCATAGTGAATTTAGGTGCAGTAGCTGGAACAGTAGATAATTGAGATGGCATCAATTTGTAGAGAGATGGCGAGAAGAAGGACGACTTGAGAGCGAAACGGTCGGCCGGCAGCCGGAGGCCGGTGGTTCCTTGTGGTGGTGCAATGGACTTGGCTCCATGAAGACTGGTTGATGCCAAGGCCATGTCTATGGCTATTACTTTTGCTCAACACTTTTTGTTGAATGTATATTTGGCTAAAGTTTGATGCGAGAAGATAAGAGAATAGTGTTTGCATATGAGGCCAACGTGAAGCAATTTGGTTTTCTATTGTCTACAACTTTTGTGTGGAAGTGTGGCTATCACACAGCCCTACATAAGACACCCACTTTCTACACCTTTTTATTTTTTCCATTATATAAAATGGGCATAATACAACCCTTACAAAAAAACAAATCCGGTAGTAAATTCATTAGATGCAACTGGGTGTACTTTACTAGATTCACATTGTAAGAATTTGTTATCATTCAATTATATGTGATGATATATGATAATTATACATGATGATATATGATAGTTATACGTGATGATATGTGACAAAAACTTAGAGTTTACGATTTACCTTTCCATGTTAGGGTTTAGTTTTCCATTTTTAGGGTTTAATTTTCCATTTTAAGGTTTAATTTTTTATTTTTTTTAATTTAACTTTTCATTTTAGGGTCCCGATAAAAATCTATCATTCTACCAATTATATGTGATGATATAAGATATAAATTTAGGATTTAAAGTTTACTATCAATTTCGGGGTTTAGTTTTTTATTTTATGGTTTATTTTTTCATTTTTAGGGTTAATTCTTATTTTAGATTTATTTTTTTCATTTTTTCATTTTAGATTTAGAATTCAATTATTTGTGATGATACGTATCAGTTATATATATGTGATAATTGTACCAACTATATATGTCAGTTACATGCCATAATAAATTAAATTACTGGTTGCACGGTACAATGCCTCCATTAGGCAAGTGTTGAGTTATCGGATTAATTACTCACTTGAATAGAATATTATGTTTATATATTTATATTAAAAATTTTATAGACCGAAAAACAAGTCACTTAAGTTATTCGTTTCCAAATATTATATTTAAAAATTATAAATATTCATAATACTAAATTAAGTTATAAATAATATCATACAAATATATTATCAATATGTTAAAATAATCAAATATCATAAATAGAACTAAAAGGCAAAAGTAGAAATAAATATACCAACTTTAAAATTGAAGTAAATGTTGTTACTTTGATATCTTTTATTTCACATAGGGTAAGATTAGTCAAATATAAGTAATGTGTGTGAATATAATAAGGGTTTACATTACTATCTTTATCTCACATTCGTTATAAAGAATTAAATATAAATAAGAAGTGTATAAAAAGAGTTAACAACTTTGTATCTATATCCCACATTGTCAAAGAGGAAGTTAAAAAAAGAAAATAAGTGAATATAAGAAGAGATAAAGCAATAGAAAGAAGAAAAACCACAAAAATAAATAAATAAATAAATAGAAATCAAAAGTTAACCAGGTCGACGGTTTACACTACAAAAAAAATCATTTTTTTGAATGGAAAACCAAGGGAAGTATTTCTCTCGATAATTTTCGAGGGCCAAACCGAGGGATTAAAACATCCCTCGGTTTTTTCCGAGTGATATATTTTCTTTCGATTTTTTCCTTGAAAATACGGCGCCAATATTTGCCGCCATAATTACCGAAGGTAATACCGAAGGCTTTACGAGGGTAACATTACTGAAGGAATTTAGCCTTTGAAAATCCCGAGGGGAAGGAGATTTCCTCGGAAAAAATCGAGGGCAACACCATCCCCTCGGTTATTTATTTATTTATTGTAAATTAATAAAACCGAGGGTCTTTTTCTGCCCTCGAAAAAAACCGAGGGTATTGATAGCCCCTCGATTTTTATTAATTAATTAATTATTTTAAATTAAAAAACCGAGGGCGGTTTGTGCCCTCGGAAAAAAATCAAGGGTGTTGATAGCACCTCGATTTAATATTTATTTATTTTAAATTAAAAGAATCAAGGCCGGTTTGTGCCCTCGGAAAAATTCGAGGATATTTATAGCCCCTCGGTTATTATTTATATATATATTTTTTTAAAATTAGAAAATCGAGGGCGGTTTGTGCCCTCGGAAAAAACCAAGGGTATTTATAGCCCCTCGAATTTTTTTTTATATTTTTTTAAATTAACGGTTTGTGCCCTCATAAAAAATCGATGGTATTTATAGCCCCTGGATTATTTATTTATTTATTCCGAGGGGAAGTTCATCCCTCATTTTTCTAATAAAAAAATAAAACATAAATAAAAAAATCGTAAAAATGAAACAAATCTTATCATCTTAGGCACGTGGGGTTGTTTTGACCCGATTTCGATTGAGAAATATCAACGAGCATGTGCGTATTCACACGTGTCGTGTAATTCGACCAATAACCAAGATACGATCGATCGATCAAGTTGTTCGGTTAGAAACGCGTAATGACGAAGTGTCGTGATTTTGCCGAGGGGGCAAGAGATGCGTCTCGGTGTCGTATAACCAAGAGGGTCGGACGTCGATCGTTTAGTACGCGTTTTCTATTTTTTTTTTCGATTTTTAAATAAAAATTCAAAAAAATATCGAGAAAAATAGAAAATTCGTAAAAAAAATAAAATATGTTCCTATCATTTTACGAACGGGGCGGGGAGGGGTGCATCTCGGTGTCCGAAACCACGAGGGTCGAGTGTCGATCGTTAAGTACGCGTCTTCTATTATTTTTTTTTTCTGATTTTAAATAAGAAATGGAAAAAGATTCGAAAAAAATAAAAAATTAGTAAAAAATAAAAACAACTCCTATCATTTCACGAATGGGGCGGGGGGTGCGTCTCGGTGTCCCAGGACCATGAGGGTCGGGTGTCCATCGGTAATACGCATTTTCTATTTTTTTTTTAATTTCTTTTATTTAAAAAAATTTGAGGGGCACTATTTCCCCTTGGAAAAAACTAAGGGCCCAGCCCTCCCCTCAGTTTTTCCGAATTAAAAAAATAAATAAATAAAAGGGAGAAGATTTTCGAGGGGGCGTGAATCCCCTCGGAAAAACCGAGAGCTACTAATTGCCCTCGATTTTTAATCAATTAAAAACAAAACAAAAAAAATAAAATGGCGAAAATTTCCGAGGGGGCGTGATTCCCCTTGGAAAAACCGAGGGCTACTAATTACCCTCGGTTTTTAATAAATTAAAAAAAAATGGCGAAAATTTTCGAGGGAGCGTGAAACCCTTCGGAAAAACCGAGGGCCATGACTCCCCTCGATCCGTGGAAATACGATAGCAGCTAGGGCAGAGCCCGCTGCATTCTGAAATCAAAGAAAAAAAATACGCCGCCGCCACTTTCTGTTCACCGCCGGTCTCCGTTTCCTGCCGCTCGAAGGTCCACAGCCGCCGCCGCTCGAAGTTGTGGAAGCTCCACATCCGCCGCTGCTCGTAGCTCGCCGCTGCCACCGTAGCCAAGGTAACCCGCAATCCTTTTTTTGTTGTTGTAATTTATATTTTAGGGTTAGTTTTATGGTTAATTTTAGAATTAATTTTAGGGTTTAATTTATAATTAGGGTTAGTTTTAGGATTAGGTTTTAATTTATAATTAGGGTTAGTTTTAGGATTAGGGATGAATGTAGGGTTTAATTTATAATTAAAGTTGAATTTAGGGTTTAATTTATAATTAGGATTGAATTTAGGAATAATTATATAATTAGGGTTCATTTTAGGAATAATTTAGATTTTAGGGTTAATTTTAGAATTAAGGTTCAATTTAGGAATAATTACGTAATTAGGGTTGAATTTAGGAATAATTACGTAATTAGGGTTCAATTTATGAATAATTACGTAATTAGGGTTCAATTTAGGAATTATTATATAATGAGGGTTCAATTTAGAAATAATTTGTAATTAGGGCTCAATTTAAGAACAGTTACGTAATTAGGGTTCAATATAGGAATAATTAAGTAATTAGGGTTCAATAGGATTAATTACATAATTAGAGTTCAATTTAGGAATAATAAGCATTTAGGGTTTAATTTAGGAATAATTACGTAATTAAGGTTCAATATAGGAATAATTACGTAATTAGGGTTCAATTTAGGAATACTTACGTAATTAGGGTTCAATTTAGGAATAATTACGTAATTAGGGTTCAATTTATGAATAATTATATAATGAGGGTTCAATTTAGAAATAATTTATAACTAGGGTTCAATTTAGGAATAATTATGTAATTAGGGTTAAATTTAAGAATAATTACATAATTAGGGTTTAATTTAGAATTAATTATGTAATTAGGGTTCAATTTAGGAATAATTAAGTATTTAGGGTTCAATTACGTAATAAAGGTTCGTTAGTTTTCATTAAGATTTCAATTATGCAATTATCATTTAAAGTGTATTTGATAATGTTGGTGATATACCGTGGTGATCGGTACATGCATGTTAACTTAATATTTCTTATGGTTTGAACGTGATTGCTTGATGTAGTGATTGGTTTGGGAAGACATCGGTGATGACGTGGTGTACGGCGCCGACCGGGAGGTTTCGTCCCTCCAATAACGATTTTCAAAATTATTTTAAAAAATAACGGTGGTTTTTAAAATGTTTTAAATAGTTTGTGATGGTGGTGGTGAAATACCGTTGTGATCGGTACATGCATGTTGTGTTTAACATACATATTAGTTTGTAGATATTGTTAAATATTGATTAATGTATACGTATATGATGACGTGGTTTACGGCGCCGGTTGGGGAGGTTTCGTCCCTCCAATAACGGAGTTTAAAATAGTTTTGATCCAAAATACACTCTTATACCTTAGACTCGTTTGGGATTTAGTATCGAATAGAGAATTCGAGACTAAATCCTGAACTGTCCACTTCTTTGGACAGTTTGAGAGCGTGATTGGAATATGGATTATCTAATCTAAATGTATTTTTTGTTGATTATATAAATTCTGGTTCAGTATCTCTCTTATGTTCTCGAGTGCACTGCAATATATGTGTATTTAGAGAATTAAAGGGAGATGCTGCCGAAATCTTTAGTCAACAAAAATTCATATACTAATACGCTGTATTACAGGAAAATCACGTTTTCAAATGGGATAGGACCTTACCAAAAAATTCAATCATTCTCTAGCCACCCTCATGCTGCCCAATTTTCGATAAATCAATATAACAACCGTATAATGTTAGGATGAGTTCCGATCGTAGTTGAATGTACAAGCGAATCAACAACGGCTGTTTATCCTCACAATTCGTGGATGGAGTCGAGAATTTTATTGAATTTGCTCAAGTACATTCTGAGGCTAAAATGTCCTTGTAATCATAGCAGATGTAAGAATAGTAGTTACCTAGACGTCGATGAAATTAATTACCACTTGGTTAGACACGGGTTCGAGCCGAATTATTATAGATGGATTTACCATGGAGAATGCTGACTCGCCACTTCTAGACGCCATCACGATTTTCATGTTGGTGGACCCTCTTACATCCCTTCTAAAGAATCATCAAACGCGTACATTAATATGGTTCAAGATACAGCTGGTCCTGATTTTGACTTGGTTGCCGATATGGAAGAGTCGCCGAACCCTGAGGCTCAAAAATTTTACGACATGTTGAAAGCTGGAAATCAGCCATTGTATCCGAGGTGCGAGGGACATACTCAGTTGTCATTAGTTTCCCGTCTCATGAATTTGAAGTCAGAGAATCACATGTTTCATAAATGTTATGATCAATTAAGTAAATTAATCAAAGAGATTTTACCGAAAGACAATCTCGTACCTGATAACTTCTACAACAGTAAGAAGTTGTTAAGGGTATGTGCTTACCAATCGAGAAGATAGACTGCTGCAAGAATATGATCTACCTGAGAGACGATTCTGATTTGACAAGCTGCAAATTCTGCAATGAATCTCAGTTTAAACCCGTTCTGACTTGGTGCACAATATTCATCATGGCCCTTCATAGTTACATCTTACAACTTGCCTCCGTAGATGTGCATGAAAGAGCAGTTCATGTTTCTGAGCGTCCTTGTACCAGGGTCAAAGAATCCAAAAGACAAACTTGATGTGTTTCTGCAACCTTTAATCGCCGAATTAAACCAGTTGTGGGCGGTTGGAGCTCCTTCGTACGATATATCTAAGAAACAAAATTTTCAATTGAGAGCAGCCCTTATATGGACAATTAGCTATTTTCCTGCGTATTCTATGTTGTCCAGATGGAGTACGGTCGATCGAACAGCTTATCCTTACTGTATTGAACGGTCATACGCCTTCACTCTTAAGTGCAGTGGGAAGCAATCGTCGTTCGACAATCAGCGAAAACTCTTTGAGTGCGATCACCGTTTTCAAAAAGATCAACAACACTTCCGAAAAAGAAGATCTGTCGAGACTCCACCGCCGGAAGTGCACTCAGGGATAGAAGTTTTGGCAGAAATAGAAAGATTGGGTTTTTTGAAAGTCACTGAACTAGATTCAACACTCGTTAATGCGCAAATATCCCGAACGTCTGGTTGGAGAAATGAAGCATCTTCCGGGATCTGCCATATTGGAGGACAAATCTAATTCGCCACAATTTAGATGTTATGGACATCGAGAAAAATGTGTTTGACAATATTTTCAATACAGTGATGAGTGTCAAAGGGAAAACCAAGGACACGCATAAATCTAGGGAAGATTTGAATGAGTATTGTAATTGTTTAGAGTTGACGCCAGATGGGTCGAGAAAGTGTTCTAAAGCCTGTTATACACTTGATAAGCCGTCGAAAGCCGCCGTTTTCGATTAGGTCAAATCTCTTTGTTTTTCAGATGGGTACGCATCAAATTTGGGGCGTTTCATCGACAAGTAAGAATCACGTTTGATCGGGATGAAGAGTCATGATTGTCATGTATTCATGCAGAGGTTGATACCAATAGCCTTTCGTGAATGCTTCCTCCGAATGTGTGGAAGGATCTAACCGAATTGAACCTGTTTTTCAAGGATCTCGTGTCAACAGTCATTCGCACCAAAGATATAAGTCGACTCGAACGTGACATTCAGTTAATATTGTGTCAACTAGAACTGACTTTCCCTCCAAGTTTCTTTGACTTGATGGAGCATCTGCCCGTTCATCTTGCGTATGAAGCGAGAATTGCTAGCCCAGTGCAGTATAGATGGATGTACCCATTCGAGAGTTATCTTAGCAAACTAAAGAACAACGTGAAAAATAAGGCGACTGTTGAAGGGTCGATAGCAAACGCATATCTGGTCGATGAGGCATCAAGTTTTAGTTCATACTATTTTGAAGATCACATTTAAACTAAAAGAACAAATTTGCTTAGAAATAACGACTATCACAATTGTGTGGATAACGATGATGAAATTCCCTTAGTGTTTAAGAAATGTGGAGAGACGTTTGGTACAAAGGGAAAAAGATTTCTAAGCGAAACAGAATACGACGCAGCAAGGATATACGTGTTTCTAAATTATGAGGAGGTCCAAAATTATGTTAGGTATGAATACTCTTTCCAATTTATACTGTAAATGTGTGTGTGTGTGTGTGTGTATATATATATATATATATATTTGTGTGTGTGTGTGCTAATAATTTTTTCCTCAATTGTGTAACGAATGATGTAGTATTTACACGAAGAGCATTAAACGTCTCCAACCAAGCATTACCGATGATAGGCTCAACGAAAAATTGAAAAATGAATTTTCCAATTGGTTCAAACATTACGTAAGACGTTTGATACCGAGATGCATATCATATAATTATCGTATCTATTTATCTTATATTTTCCTAAATTAAAAATAATTTATCAATGTCATAGGGATCGTCGAATAATGTGATCGATATGAACATTAGGAGCCTAATTGCGGGTCCATCAAGATGTGTGAAAATGTATACCGGATGTAAGATAAATGTTTATAGATTTCACACACTAGGGCACGGATCTAACAAAGCAACATCGAGCAGTGGAGTATGCATTAAAGGGTCAAATTATGGGGCAACCGAATATGATTTTTACGGTCGTCTTATAAAAATTGTGCAGCTCGAATACACCGACAGAACGGAGAAAAATACGCTATTGTGCAGGTGCGAATGGTTTGATCCAACTCCTGCAGGCACAAAAGTTCATCCACATTATAAGCTTGTCGATATCATCATAAGCATAGGTTCAATCGATATGAACCTTTTGTACTTACTTCCCAAGATGTACAAGTATACTATTGTGCGTACCCAAGTTTGAGACGAAACAAGTTGAACTGGTGGGCAATGTTTAAAATCAAGGTGAGATCAAATGTTGAATTTATCGAGCCTCAACTAGAAGAATCATTTGAAGATGAAGTTGTAGATACTCGCAGTCCGATTCAACTCGACGATGTCGATTTCTAGTTGCACGACCCCAATGATAATTACGTGGATGAACTTGGTAACGAGACAAATGATGATACAGAAGAAGAGTTACTCACCGATCAAGATACAGATCAAGACACGGACGAAGATGAGTTTGGTGATAACTTTAATAGTGAAAGTGATTAGTTTGGTTGAAATATATGTAATTTATTCATATTGTAAAACATATTTTTTTTAAAATTAATTCTTTTCATGTTTGGATTTATTAAGATGTTTGGTATATAATATATACTGATATTCTGTAAAATGCTCGTATTATTATCTAATAATTTTATCAGATGCCGAGAGGTCGAGGTACCAGTAGCATGTGTCGATCAGATATGGGGTCGGCTAATCGTTTAGCTGATTTCGGTGATGACTACATGAGTAACGGTACTGATCATTCAGTGCCGACGAAGACACCGAAGCAGACACCGACACCGACGTCACATACACTACTACATACACTGTCTGATGCGGGTAAATCACGACGGCAGTTGGTCCCACCACAGAGGGGTGGCGTTCGGGTTTATATTGCAGGGAAGAAGTAAGTAAATTAATGATTTTAAAATTGTAATTATCATTATGATTAAATTATATTCGTAACAAAAAAAAAACACAATTGAATACAGGCTACACAGCAGACACGCCAAGGTGACCACTATACTCCGGGATATTTTTGAGAAGGAACTCCATCTCGCCGGGTGGTGCTATAAGGAGGTCCCTGAGGAGACTAAGGAGTTCTGGTGGGAGATGTTTCAGGTAATTATTATTTTATGTCTGAATTGTTAATCTTTATTGTAACTACACAATCATATGAATCAATTGAATTGTAATTATTATTTTATATTGTAGGAGATTTGTTATTGGGACCCGTAGGAGTATAGTGCTCGTCAAATACGGAAAGTATTTGACTCGATGATGTCAGACAAGTACGGGAAGCAGCTGAACGAGTATAAGCAGTATCATGCTTCTCATGGTGGTCAACCGAAGACATGCGTTACCCAGGAGGTCTGGAGGTAAATGATTTTTTTTTATATGTTTTTTATTAAATTAGAAATTTTTATTTATAACAGATAATTTATATTGTATCTTATATATCATGCATTTCAACTAGGTCTTGGAAGGTTGAGTGGGATAAGCCCGAGAACAAGGCAAAATCCGAGCAGTGCAGCCGGAATAGGAGGAGCGAGCCTGGTAGGCCGGGTACTGGGATGTCGAAGCACAGGGGGGGAAGGCTAGATCTAATAAAGATTATGCTCCGGATATCGTAAATAATTCGAGAATATAATAATATATTATTTATTTTTTTATTTTTAACTTTAATTATTTGAAAACCCTATTTGAATACAGGAGCGGGAGACGGGTGATCCGGCCAAGGCGTATCAGGTTTTTGTATGTACGCACAAGAAGGACGACGACACGTGAATCGATGCGAGATCCAATCATATCAATGTGAGTCTCTCCCTTATTTTTAATTTGTTCTTGGTTTTAACGTAAAATCTACTAACGGGTTGTATTTCAGATGGAGTACAAGCGACACCTGGAGAAGGTACGTGCATCTTCCTAGGATGCGGGTAGCGAGGTTGACCCTGACCTGATCTTCTTCTACATCGTCGGGTCGAGCAAGGGACGACATTACGACACCGACTCGTACTGGAAGGTGATTGCTGATGCGAAGGGTTTCTCACAGGCAGCTTTTCGTCCTTCTCCTCCCAGCAACATATAACCTACGTGAGATAGCTCGAGGCGCAGCTCCAAATGCAGAAGAAGGAGTTGGAGGCCACGAGACTAGCTCAGGAGGCGCAGCTCCAGGCGCAAAGGGCGGAGCTCCTGGCAATCGAACAATGATACACCGAGTCTGAGCGAGAACGTGAGGAGCAGCGCTGGCAGTAGGAGGCATTTCAGGTGCAAATGAACGCACAGATGGCCGAGATGTATGCTCGTTTCTCGCAGTACCCCGCCGCAACACCCCCCGTCATAGGATAATTTCACATGCTTTATAAAAATTTTGTTACTAAACACTTTAACGCATGTAATAATTGTATATTTCCAAATATCTTTATAATAATTGGTTTATTTACACTACAAAAAAATAGCAGTTTTTCGAGGGAAAAACTGAGGGATATTAAATCCCTCAGAAATTTCTGAGGGAATACCGAAGGATCTTATAATCCCTCGTTTTTTTCTGAGGGAAAAAGGGTCCCTCGGAAAGTCCTTCAGGAATACTGGCGCCAAAGTATGCCACCACAATTTCTGAAGAACAAACCGACGGATGGCCGATGGGACTGTTTTCCGAGGGAATTTAAATTCCCTCGTAACAGTTTTTATTTTTTTTAAATATTAATTAACATTCCGAGGGAATTTAATTTCCCTCGGAATAATTCCGAGGGTTTAGGTTTTCCCTCGGAATAATTCCGAGGGACATTAGATTCCCTCGGAATATTAATTAATATTTTAAAAAATCCCAAAAAAATAAAAAAATCGAAAAAATAATAAAAAAATAGGATTTATTTCCGGGACGTCAAGGCGCACCCCTCCCCGCCCCGGTCGTAATTGTTTGGGTTTTGTTTCTGTTTTTTACTATTTTTTCTATTTTTTTCAGGTTTTTTTTATTTATCAAAAAAAAATCAAAAAAATAGAAATAAATAGAAAAATCGCAAAAACAAAACCGATCCTATCATCTTAGGTACGTGGGTCTATGAGAACCCAAATTCGATTGAAGAATACCAACGAGCATGTGCGTGTCCACACGTGTCGTGGGATTCGATCAACAACAAGATACGATCGATCGATGAACTCCTTCGGTTGGAAACGCAAAACGACGTAGCGTCGTGATTTTTCCATATTAGAGGAGGGGTGCGTCTTGGCGTCGTGGAACCACGGGCGTCGGACGTCGATCTTTCTGCACGTGTTTTCTAATTTTTTTCGATTTTAGATGAATAATGGAAAAAAACCCGAAAAAATAGAAAAAATAGTAAAAAATAGTAAGAAGACCCGAGAAATTACGACCGGGGCAGGGAGGGGTGCGCCTCGGTGACCCGAAAATAAACCCTATTTTTTTCTAATTTTTTACTATTTATTTCGATTTTTTTTATTTTTTGAAACAATCCGAGGGAATCAAAATTCCCTCGGAATTCCGAGGGATTTCTGATTCCCTCGGAATGTTTCAAAAAATAAAATAAATCGTAAAAAATAGAAAAAAATAGAAAAATCGCAAAAACGAAACCGATCCTATCATCTTAGGCACGTGGGGTGGTTTTGACCCCAAATTCGATCGAARAWTACCAACGAGCACGTGCGTGTCCACACGTGTCGTGGGATTCGACCAACAACAAGATACGATCGATCGATGAACTCCTTCGGTGGGAAACGTGAAGCGACCTAGCGTCGTGATTTTTCCATATTGGAGGAGGGGTACGTCTCGGCGTCGGGGAACCACGGGCGTCGATCGTTCCGCACGCGTTTTCTAATTTTTTTCGATTTTAGATGAATAATGGAAAAAACCCCGAATTAATAGAAAAAATAGTAAAAAATAGAAATAAAACCCGAAAAATTACGACCGGGGCGGGGAGGGGTGGCCTCGGTGACCCGGAAACAAATCCTATTTTTCTCTAATTTTTCTAATTTATTTTGATTTTTTTTTATTTTTTGAAACATTCCGAGGGTTTGAAAATCCCTCGGATTTCCGAGGGATTATTAACACCCTCGGAAATAATTCAATATTTTTTAAAAAAATATTTTAAAAACCGAGGGGGATGAAGCCCTCGGTTTTTCGAGGGATTAGTTCCCTCGGAAGATGCCCTAATTATAACAGCGGGCGAGCCCGCTGTCTGTCGCACAGAAAGAAAGAAAGAAGAAGAAAGAATAGAAAGAAAGAGGAAGAAAAAGAAGGAGCCGCCGTCCTTGTCCAGTCCGAGCAACCGCCGCCGTCCACAGTCGCGAGCAACCAGGTGCCTGAAACCCTCGCCGTACGTCCGTGCGCCCGAGCCGCCGCCCTCGAACCACCACCCTCGAACCGCCATCGAACCACCGCCCGAGCCGCTGCCAGCAACCAGGAGCACTTCGCGGCCGTCCGTCTGCGCCGTCCGAGCCGCCGCGAAGCTTGCCGCCTCCAGCAGCTGAGCGTCGCCGTCCGCCTTCGCCTCAGCTGCCGTCCACAGTCGCCATCCACAGGTTGTTTTTTATTTTTTTTTAATTTTTGTATATTATTTGTATGTATTTTCAATTTAGTTTTTAATTTGTAATTATGGTTTATTATATGTTTTAATTTTCAATTAGGGTCAAATTAGGTTTTAATTTTGAATTAGGGTTTCAATTTAGGTTTTAATTTGCAATTAGGGTTTCAATTTAGTAATAATTAAACCAATTGGGGTTGAATTTAGGATTAATCAATTAATTAGGGTCAATTTAGTTATTATTACATAATTAGGGTTCAAATCAGGAATAATCAATTAATTAGGGTTCAATTTAAGAATAATCAATTAATTAGGGTTGAATTTAGGAATAATCAATTGATTAGGGGCAATTTAGTAATCAATTAATTAGGGTGGAATTTAGGAATAATCAATTAATTAGGGTTTGCTTTCAAATTTAGGGTTTATTCACCCATTATATGTGTATATATTGTTCATGCATGGGAAGCCGTGGTGATCGGCCGGGGTTTAAAAAAATTTTGTATATATATTGTTCATGCATGGGAGGCCGTGGTGATCGGCCGGGTTTAATTTTGTTTATATATAATATTATCATTGGTGTTGTTGGTTGTATACCGTCGGATGTTGACGTGGGTTACGGCGCCGGCCGGGAGGTTTTGTCCCTCCAATAGCGGGTTTTTCAAATCTTATTTTTAAAAATGTGATAGGGTGTCACGGATTTTATTTAAGTTTTAAAGATATTTTTAAAAAAATGTGACGGTGGTAATTGCTTATTTGGAACCTTGGCGAAGTGACGCGATGCATATAAATTACTTATTTCAGAATTAATATCATATAGAAAAATTTGAAACGAAGTTTCGAATTATTCCAATATTGCTTAAGACCCGTTTGAGATTTAGTATCAAATATAGAGTTTGATACTAAATTTCGAATTGTCCCATTTTTGAACAGTTTGAGAATGTGACTTGTAGTATGGTTATATTATGTGTATGTTTTTTGTTTAGTTTTGAAATTTCGGTTCCTGCATCTCCCTGATTGTTCTCGGGTGCACTGAAATATACGTGCACTACGAGAACTGGGGGGAGATGTTGCCGAAATTTTGAATCTAAGAAAAACACATATGTTAAGCTAATACATATTACTAAAATGTCACGTTCTTGAATGGGATAGAAGCCTTACCAATTATAACTCGAATTCCACATTCTTCTCATAATGCTGGTATTATGTAAAATACACTTTTTTATAACTACTTTTTTTGTATACTGTATTCTGTAAAATGCTCGTATTATTATCTAATAATTTTATCGAGATGCATCAAGGTCGGCAGTAGCATGTGTCGATCAGATATGGGATCGGCTCATCGTTTAGCTGATTTCGCACCGACTACATGAGTAACGATAGTGATCATCCGGCGACGCAGACACCGAAGCAGACACACGCAGACCCCGACGTCGCATACACTACACATACAACCCGTCCGACGCGGGTACATCGACCCGACGGCAGTTGGTCCCACCACAGAGGGGTGGCGTTCGGGTTTATATTGCAGGGAAGAAGTAAGTAAATTAATGATTTTAAAATTGTAATTATCATTATGATTAAATTATATTCGTAACAAAAAAAAAACACAATTGAATACAGGCTACACAGCAGACACGCCAAGGTGACCACTATACTCCGGGATATTTTTGAGAAGGAACTCCATCTCGCCGGGTGGTGCTATAAGGGGTCCCTGAGGAGACTAAGGAGTTCTGGTGGGAGATGTTTCAGGTAATTATTATTTTATGTCTGAATTGTTAATCTTTATTGTAACTACACAATCATATGAATCAATTGAATTGTAATTATTATTTTATATTGTAGGAGATTTGTTATTGGGGACCCGTAGGAGTATAGTGCTCGTCAAATACGGAAAGTATTTGACTCGATGATGTCAGACAAGTACGGGAAGCAGCTGAACGAGTATAAGCAGTATCATGCTTCTCATGGTGGTCAACCGAAGACATGCGTTACCCAGGAGGTCTGGAGGTAAATGATTTTTTTTTATATGTTTTTTATTAAATTAGAAATTTTTATTTATAACAGATAATTTATATTGTATCTTATATATCATGCATTTCAACTAGGTCTTGGAAGGTTGAGTGGGATAAGCCCGAGAACAAGGCAAAATCCGAGCAGTGCAGCCGGAATAGGAGGAGCGAGCCTGGTAGGCCGGGTACTGGGATGTCGAAGCACACGGGGGGGGCTAGATCTACTAACGACTATGCTTCGGATATCGTAAATAATTCTAGAATATAATAATATATTATTTATTTGTTTAATTTAACTGTTAATTATTTGAAAATCCTATTTGAATACAGGAGCGGGAGACGGGTGATCGCCGGCTAAGTGCGTACGATTTTTGTAGAGCACGCACAAAGAAAGACGGCGCGTGTATCGATAGGAGATCCAGTCATATCAATGTGAGTCTCTTTCTTATTTTTAACTTATTCTTGGTTTTAACGTAAAATTTAATAACGAGTTGTATTTCAGGATGGAGTACGAGCGACACTACCAGGAGACAGGTACGTGCGTCTTCCCAGGATGGGGTAGCGAGGTTGACCCGGACCAGATCTTCTTCTGCGTCGTCGGGTCGAGCAAGGGACGACATTACGGCACCGACTGCGTATGGAAGTGTGGCTGATGCGAAGGGTTTTTGAAGGGCAGTCTCCTTCCCTCCTCCCAGCAACATGATAGGACTACGTCAGATGAGCTCGAGGCGCAGGTCGAGGCTCAGAGGGCGCAGCTCGAGGCGTTGCAGAAGCAGGCAGCCGAGGAAAGGCGACAACGTGCGGAGGAGGCAGCCGAGGAAAGGCGACAACATGCGGAGGAGGCAGCCGAGGAAAGGCGACAACGTGCGGAGGAGCGCCGGCAGCAGGAGGACTTTCAGGTGCGCATGGCTGCCCAGATGGCACAGATGGATGAGATGTATGCTCGTGTCCAGCAGCAGTTGCCCCCCCCCATCAGCAGCAGCACCCCCCTACCCCCCTCCCCATCCATAGAACATTTTTACGGTTCATATAAACTTTGTTACTGTGTCGATCGAACGTATGTAATTATTCTTAAATTTTCAAATATTTTTTATAATAATTGGTTTATTTATTTGTCTTTTCTTTAATTACTTTTTTCAAATTTTTGGGAATTTTAATAATTGAACAGGCATTAAAATTAAAAATTAAAAATTAATCAAAAAAAATTAAATCCGAGGGAAAAACCCCTCGGAAATCCCTCGGAAAGTAAAAATATTAAAAAAAAAAACCGAGGGGATATTCCCTCGGAAATAGAAAAATCCGAGGGGCAACAAATCCCTCGGAATTCCGAGGGATTTGTTGCCCCTCGGATTTTTCTATTTCCAATTCCGAGGGGTTTGTTGCCCTTCGGATTTTTCTATTTCCGAAGGAAACAAATCCCTCGGACTTCCGAGGGAAAAATGATCCCTCGGATTTCCGAGGGTTTTGTTTCCCTCGGAAATATAAAAAATTCGAGGGAACTGTTCCCTCGGATTTCCATCGGATTTCCGAGGGATTGCACGGAGAACATTCCGAGGGAATATATCCCTCGAAATTCCCTCGATTTCATATTTCCGAGGGAAATATTTCCTTCGAAACAAAATTCCGAGCAGGGTATTTCCGAGGGAAATATTCCCTCGGTTTATCCCTCGGTTTGCCAAAACCGAGGGATTTTCCCTTAAAACCGAGGGAAAAATCCCTCGGAAATTGCAATTTTTTTTTTGTAGTGTTATTTGTCTGTTCATTAATGATGTTTCTTCAATTTTGGGGGAAATTTTAATAAATAAACAGGAATTAAAATTAAAATTTAAAAAATATTTTAAAAAAACGAGGGGGTATACCCTCAAAAATCCCTGGGAAAATAAAAAAACTGAGGGTATATGACCTTCGGTTATTACGAGGGTAGATATGGCCCTCGGTTTTTCTAAGGGCAGATTGCCCTCGATTTTTTAGAAGGTAGTCCGCCCTCGGTTTTCCTGAAAAACATTTTTGAATTAGAATTAACGTGTGATAGAGTGAGGAGGCTTCTCAGGTTATATAGGCAACTTATTAATAGAGTACTCTAATTTAATATCAGAGTCAATAATTAGGGGAATTTGAAATTAGTAGAAGTATTAGGGGTGTCAATTTTAGAACTATATATGAGAATTCACACGTATTTTTAATAACTTTGGTGATTTTCTTAGTTTTTAAATCTAAATATAGAATAGAAATAAAATATTATTTTATTTGTTTAGGTGACTTTATAATCTTTTTTGAGTTATTTAATTATCTTCAATGCTTCTAAGTTGGTTTTTATTTTTTGATTTATTAAATACCTATGTAACATTTAGTATAATTTCTTATATTTTTTTGATGCTAAAATAGTTTTGTGATTTATTTTATATCATCTTATTTTTTTTTTAATTTTTGTTTTAAAATTTGTTTTAATTATTTATTAAATTTACAAATAAAAAAAATTTATAAAAAAATTATTATTTTTAGAGTCAGTTTTGTTAAGTATCATATCCTCTGTGACAATAGTAACCTCATGGGTTTCCCATAATTTTTATTATGAGCCGCCTCTTTTAACAAAAAAAATATAAAAATCGTTGGTTATAATCGGCATTCACAGTTCGAAATTTCTTTAAATCGAAATCGAACTGTCCAAAACTAGTTCATGGTTTTAGTGTCAACCGTTTACCAAATCATTGATCACAAACTGAAACAAATAATTCAATGACTAACCAGAACCACATGACGATTTTGGATGTAGTTTTCTTTAGTGGTCCCTACATCTTGGCCATTAAACAATAGCAATACTTTAAAATTATTTTTTATTTTTTATTGTAGATGTTAAATCATATCAGAAAAGTGGATGATGGTTTATAATTATATTGTATTTGATATCAAATCATGTATGAAAAATGGATAATAGTGTATTATTATATTGTAATATTTAATTATGCAGTTCTAAGATATTGTTGTTTGGGTATTTAATTTTTGAATTTTAAAACAAACTAGTATTCCGTATTCTGAATCTCCAATACGAGATTTTTAAGTCCTAACCCAAATAAACCCTAAAATCTTAATTTGAGTATTTCCCTCTATCTCTTACCTCTATGAATGAGGTGGAGCTTAGTAACCTTTTGCTTGTAACTTGTCCTCGATCAATAATTAATTTTTCAAAATTAGCTTCTCTAAATGTCATTCAAACTTTTGATAAATAGTACCCAGTTTGAAAAAAAAACTCTATGCTATGTTTCAATATTGATCTTTAATTAATTTTATGATTTTCTTGAATAATTTTGGCATTTCAAGTACTTAGTATGCAGGAAATTGCATGCATACAAATTTGTTATTAAATCCAAGTAATATGCGATAACTATATGATAAGTCCAAAAAGTTGAACTACCAAATAAAGAGGGCACTAACCTCAAAATAGAGATCAGCGACCTGAATTGATGATTAAACTTGTTTCAGCGACCTCGAATGTCCTCCACAATCGTCGCAGCGACCTCGCCGATCCTGCAAAATAACGYCTAGAACGGGCCRRATTTCGAGCCCGTTAAGGCCCTCCGACGCTTAAGTTAATAAGCGAAAAACACACTCCTCTCTCTCAATAATACGGTGAAATCACAATAATAGTATGATAATGATACAAAATAAGAGACAAAAGCCCCTTTTATAGAGATAGGAGAAATCTTCCACTATCTAGGGTTACCTTTCATAACCAGAATTTCATTCATACCGTGACTCTTTCACCGACTTTCAATTGGGACTCTTCCCATATGATAAGTTTCCATAAACATGAAACTTTTTAATATATATTACCGAAATAAGCCTGGGCATATAGCCCACCAGGCCCATATACATATTAAACTTTCAATCAGGCTCAAATACTCAGCCCAAACCCATCAGAAATCACGACCCTATATGAGAACTCATCCTCATACTACAGGTCGCTACTTCAGACACATCAGCTCGCCCACTTTATGAGGAACAGCCTTCGGCTCGTTCACCTCTCAAGGGCATAATATTGAGGAACAGACTTCGGTTCGTTCACTTCTCAAAGACATAATACAGCTCGCCCATCTTCCAGAAGACACACCCTCTCCTAGAAATGAGGTCGCCTTCCACAAATACCCACATATATCACATAATATTACGTACGGATATTTTGGTCCACATCACTATATATTTTGGTCAGTGGTATACATATTTTTGGTTCTTGAATCTAAGTTGTTCATGCATTCCTAAGACAACAATGTATAACCATAAGGTTGTCTTAGATAAAACAACCGGAGAAATTAATTTGTGGTGTGTAACACACCCGAGAGAGTTTATATTTGCAGAACCCCTTAAACACATTTCATTTCATTGTTAAAAATATTAGATTTATAATGCGAATCTTATTCAGATATTTTCACATATTAATTTAGTACAAATACATTTGACATCCACTTATTTATTCTCTCACAATTCTCGTTTAATCTTGAATCTCCCTTCACATTCATGGATATTTGCAACCTCCATAAGCTGCATCAACACTAATAGAGGAGCGACCTGATAAGCCCAGGTCGGCCTGGTCATAAACTGCTTAGCGACCTCAAGAAGAGGGAAGTGCCAGGTCGCACTGTTGGCGATCTAATGTCTGACGACCTGGGTACATCCAGCTGTTAGGATGTACTGTAGCAATAATAACCACAGAATTTGAATTAATGTACTGTAGCAGTTTTAGCCACATATTTTAGGGTTACCTTTACTATAAATAGTGGCACATTCCCTGATGTAATTAATAAGAAATGAATGAATGAATTCTGGGCAAAAAGATTGAATACAAAATATTTCCAAATATGTGTTCTTTACTTTCTTACAAACACAACAATATAATAAGTTATAAACCGCTCACAATAAATGATAGATATCAAAATCATGTAGAGAAATATTACAAGGATCAGCTGTGGTTATACTGCCAACATCAGAGTTGCATGAACCAAGTTTTCTATAGACCGAATTCAGAGCATAACTCGCATGGCTTTGTACGGTATCGGGATCAAAACACGGAGCACCTGGTTGAATGCCTGCACAATCAG
>BMAC01000092.1:1779740-1782240 GCA_014905375.1 Phtheirospermum japonicum
CTATGCATGTATTAGCCAAATGCCCTCGGCCTCCACAACGATCACATAAAAATTTAGGTAAGTAGAACTTCCTCATGAATCGATCGTAACACGTACTCCCACGTTGGTAAAGAGTCGGGCTCTGCATAATTTAACCATTTTCTTACCCGATCTTTTAGAGCATAATGGAAGAGTCGCATCCTCACCTGATCTCTCGTAAGGCCGAGAAGAGGGAAAATCCGGGTGATGTCCTCGTATTCTTGGAAAAATTTCACTGGATCCTCGCTCGGATGTCCATAAAAAATCGGGATTCGCTCTATGTAGAAATAGTCAAGATCGTAATCCCGCATGTTGGAGCTCAATGGGATAGCCGGTCGAAAGCCACGCCAATCGGACGTTATACCGTATTCAGACATTCTCTTTTTTTTATTTATTTTTTATTTTTATTATTTTTTTGGGTCGTTGAACCTAGGTGTCGAGGGATGTACCTTGCATACACAACACTCAACGCACAAGATTAAACGTACCAGCGGAAATAAGAAAAACAAACACAAAGATAAATCATAAATAATTACTAAAGATAAACGAAAAAATATAAATATAAATATAAATATAATAGAGGCCACGAAGAGCAAACACAAAAATCACAACCTTTAGCCTTCCCCGGCAACGGCGCCAAAATTTTGATTCGAACTTTTTCGCACCTATTTTTATTTAAAGTTGTCAATTTTAAAAAGTTCGCCCGCAAGAGAACGGGATCACTTGTAGGTGGGTAAGTTGACTCGTGTCGATCTCAGAGGAAAGCTAGATTCGGAAGTTCGTTTTGTGTTTGTTTTCACGAATAAGAAAATAAAAATAAAACTAATCTAAACACGCGGACAAGGGGGGTTTGTTTGATTATTTTAAGAACTAAAGATTAAACTAAGAGCAATAAATTAAATCTAAGGATTAGTTAAACTATGAACTAATTAATTAAATCTAAAAATTATCTAAACTATGAGCAATTAAATTAAATCTAGAAATTACTTATTTTAAGAGAAAATTAATTAAAAGATTTTTAAAACGATTTAAGAAAACTAGGGTTCTAGAGCTTTGATTCGTTGTGAACCATCAATTGGGAACTCTCAAGCGATCGTGGAGACGAATCAAAGCTCTAGAACCCTAGTTTTCTTAAATTGTTTTAAAAATCTTTTAATTAATTTTCTCTTAAAATAAGTAATTTCTAGATTTAATTAATTGCTCATAGTTTAGATAATTTTTAGATTTAATTAATTAGTTCATAGTTTAACTAATCCTTAGATTTAATTTATTGCTCTTAGTTTAATCTTTAGTTCTTAAAATAATCAAACAAACCCCCCTTGTCCGCGTGTTTAGATTAGTTTTATTTTTATTTTCTTATTCATGAAAACAAACACAAAACGAACTTACGAATCTAGCTTTCCTCTGAGATTTAATTAAAAGATTTTTAAAACGATTTAAGAAAACTAGGGTTCTAGAGCTTTGATTCGTCTCCACGATCGCTTGAGAGTTCCCAATTGATGGTTCACAACGAATCTAGACTCTAGACCCATAAGATCTAGCTAATAATAATAATCAATCTCAACATCACAATCCCAACACAATCATAATCACAATTCGTCATGGAAACAATAATTATTCTAAAAGATTTAATTAAACTAATTGAAAGCATGTGAACTAAATTAAAGAGCATAAGATATAAGTACTTACTAATTAAACGAAGAAAATAGCAGCGTTCCACGATGAAATCTTGAATCTAAATTAACCTAAAGTCTAAGAATTTAAAACTAAGAATTATCAAGAGAAACTAAGAAAATAAAATGGCACTCTTGGGGTTGTCAACCCCCAAAAGGCCTTAAAAACCCTAGGAATAATGTGTATTTTCGAATGTGAGGGGTGGGGGGTATTTATAGGTGTAGGTGGCTTAGAAAAGGGGTCAAATTTAGGGTTTCCGCCCCTTCAAGGACGTTCAGCACTTTCCATACCGGTTGAGCCCAGAAACGACCCTTCTAGAAGGCCCAGAATCAGGAGGTGTTGCCAGCCCAGCTTTCTATACCGGTTGGGCCCAGAGACATCCCTTCTAGAAGGCCCAAAACTGTCATTTCTTCAAATCTTGGCCCGTTTTCGCTGAAACTCTACTCGTTTGCCCATTCTTGACTACGTCCAAACCTAAATACCTCAAAATACCTAAGATAAACATAAAATTAATTAATTATAATTAAAATATGATAAAACAAGTTGGAGATAAGAAAATACGAAAATGTGCTCAATCTATCCAACTTTCACCGAAAACTATAGTAAAAACGAACTAAAATACTAACTAAAATAAAGACAAATTCATGTTAATCAGGTATGCATAATAGTTTACTTGTACAGTGTGGGCAGCAAGTACAAAAGGTTCATATCGATTAAACCTATGCTTATGATTGATATCGACAAGCTTATAATGTGGATGAATTTTTGTGCCTGTAGGAGTTGGATCAAACCATTTGCACTTGAAAAA
>BMAC01000092.1:1787240-1814053 GCA_014905375.1 Phtheirospermum japonicum
GTTGGTTACGCAACTTCAAAGATCTTCGTGATTAAGATCGTGGGTTCAAGTATAGTGGCAAAGTTTGTGATGATCTTCTTCGTTGGTTACGCAACTTTGAAGATCTCCTTGACTTGGATCGTTGTCTCAAGAAATCTATTTGCTCGTGTTCTCCGTGTCTTGCGTCCTTGCTTGTTGCGATCTTCTCGCATCTTTTTTCCGAATGTGTATTGCGTCTTCATTCCTTCTTTAAATAATCAAGACTCCTAATCTTGATAAACAAGTTTGACAAAAACTTAGGAAATTAAATAAAGTCCTAGACTCCAACTAGGAAAGAAATCTAGAGTCTTAAAGTACTTTGTGTCCTAAGAAAGGCAAACTACAAATAAGGAAAATTATTGTTGAAAATAATATTCCCAACACATAGCAGGAAATGAAAGCAAGGAATTGGAGCATGTTGAACAACAATTTGAAAATGAAAGCAAGTGTAATAAGGTCTCTCTCTCTCTCTAGATCTCTATCGCCCCCATTTCTCTATGTAGTTAAATTGTACTACTTACGTGCTTTTAATTAATTAATATCAAATTTCATGAATTGTTACTATTGGTCGAATTACACGACACGTGCCTAAAATGATATGATATGGTTTATTTTTACGATATTATATTTTTTTCAATTTTTTTTTTAATTTTAAAAAAACTAAGGGAATCGAATTCCCCTCTAAAATTCCCGGGGGGGATAGATTTCCCCTTAAGAATTTTTGACGGGAATTTTGACTCCTCGATGTTTTCAAGGGGTAGTTGCCTTTGGTAAGTCTACCCTCAAAAAGCCTTCGGTATTACCTTCAGTAACAATGGATGCAAACATTGGCGCCGTGTTTCTGAAGAATTTACCTAATGGAGTATTTCCAAAGGTACTGGCCTTCAGTAATTCCCTCAGTAATAATTCCCATCGGTAATGCCCTCGGAATTTTGAGGGAAATATCTCCCTAGGTGTTCCCCTCGGAAAAATATTATTTTTTTTGTAGTGAATGGTACACCTACCCATCGACATTTACTGATTCCTTTCTAACAATTATGTCTTGTGGGAAAGCCTCTGTCCGCCGATCGTCCATCCATCAACATATGTTGATTGATAAATAGGCACGTCGGCAAATGCCGATAGGTATTTCTCTTCGACAAATGCTGACGTGCCATACCCATTAGCATTCTTTAAATTTTACCGACGGCCCATAGCCTGTCGGCATTCTCCATTTTTCATTTCATTTTTATTTATTTTTATTATTTTTTTGTACCTGTTCATTTTATACCAGAGGTGTCACATATATAAAATCAAATATGAAACATAATTTGAAGGTGCCAAAAGAATTGAAAATGAAAATATGAAACATAATTAATTACTTCGATTCATCGTTTTCTTACAATACGATAATCAAATTTGGATTCTCGTATTTGTCGAACACAACACCAATCCGCGCTTGAGTTCGAAATGGAATACTGATTCAAATTAACATCTGAAAATGTATAAGTACGGCTTAAATCAAATGTCAAACATAAATATTCAGAAAAAATATTCTTTGATCTAACACTACTGCTCTGCTGGAGGATCAGATGGAGGATGCTGAGGCCGAGGCGCTCTCATCGCTGCAGTGACTTCCTCCATCATGTATTGACAGAGTATTGACTGCATCTTGAGTCGTTCTCGCGCATGCGCCTCTAGCATCTCCTGGAGCTGCTCCTGATGGGCTCGCTTGTTCGCCTCAAGTTTAGTCTTGACCAAATTCTTCAAAGTATGCAACTGTGTCTGGAGTCCCGTGATACAAATATTTGGAGAAGAGGAGGTGCCACCACTGTAAGTCTTCGAATCCAGAAGACTCACTAGCATCCCGTGACAAAACGACGACCCTTCTTCATTGATGCTATTATTAGAGGTACAAAACCTCTCGGTTGTCGTTGTACACCACGTCATCACCAACGTATACAACATGTATATATTATTCAGAAACCATAACATATATATTAATTAAACACAACCTTCAGTTGTCGATCACCACGATATTTCAAAAACCCCACCACACATATTTTAAAACTTTTTAAAACCACCATCACATTTAAAAAAAATCTATAACTTGTTATTAGAGGGATGAAACCTAACCTTCAGTTGTCGATCACCACGATATTTCAAAAACCCCACCACACATATTTTAAAACTTTTTAAAACCACCATCACATTTAAAAAAAATCTATAACTTGTTATTAGAGGGATGAAACCTATCAGCTGACGATGTACACCACGTCATCACCGACGTATACACCAATCAATCACAACATGTATATATTATTCACAAATCATAACATATATATTAATTAAACACAACATTCACTTTTCGATCACCACGATATTTCAAAACCTTCATCACGCACATTTTAAGATTTTTAAAACCACCATCATATTTTTAAAAATCTTAAAATCAAATTTTGGAAGGACGAAACCTCCCAGCCGTTGTTGTACACCACGTTATGACCGACGTATATACCAACCAATCATAATATATATGTTAATTAAATACAACATTCACTTGCCGATTTCCACAATATTTCAAAACCCCCAACATGCCCATTGCAAAACTTTCCAAATATGAAATAATTATAATTCGACCTTAAATTTTTAAGTAATTGGTGAATAAACCCTAAACTAACTCTAATTTTCGAAATCAACTCCAAATATCCAAATATATGCAATTCAATCACAAATATTTAAGTAATTTCTAAATAAATCCAAAACTAACCCTAACTTTCGAAATTAACCCCAAATATCTAAATATTTACAATTCAATCCTGAATCTTGAATTAATTGCTAAATAAACCCCAAACTATTCCTAATTTGTGAATCAACCCTAATATTTAAATAATTATAATCCAACCCTATTTTTTGAATTAATTGCTAATTAATCCCAACAATGATCATCATTTTGAAATCAAAGCTAAATATTTAAAAAATTACATTTCAACCCAAATTTCCTGAAATATTCCCCAATTAAATCCCAAACTAACCCTAATTTTTGAAATCAAAGTAAAAAATCTAAATAATTACAGTTTAACCTTAATTTTTGAAATATTCCCCAACTAAACACCAAACTAACACTAATTTTTGAAATCAAACCCAAATATTTAAATAATTATAATTCAACCCTAATTTTTTGAAATATTCCCCCATTAAACCCCAAACTAACCCTAACTTTTGAAACCAAACCCAAATATCTAAATAATTATAATCCAACCCTAATTTTTGGAATTAATTGATAAATAAACCCAATAATAATAAACATTTCTGAAATAAACCCACAACTCTATATCTAAACAACTAATTAAACATTTAAACGAAAAAAACAATAATAAGAAATAAACCACTCCTTCATTACAAACCACTCTTTCACCAACTTTCTTACATTATATTAAAAAAAACTCACAATGTAGTTTTGGGAAAAAACACTTTTTGCCCGATTTTTATATTTTACCATACGAACTTTTTTTTTTGAGACAAACTGCCATCTGAACTTTGCACGAATTTCATTTTACCGCCTACACCACATTTTTATGGTTTTATTCCACGTCATCCGGTTTTCAAGGGGCATTTCTAGGTTTTCATAAAAAAGCTGAAAGGGGCAGGCGGGATTTGCATATGTTCTTAATCAGAAAATCTCTTGAAATCTTGTCGATCCCCGGTTCTAAAATCTAGGTTTAGGACCCAAGAACATCTTTATTTTATTCTTGAAATCTTGTAATATCCAAGAAAACCCAAGAATAAAGGTGATAGAAAGTGGAAAAAGTAATAATTAATCGAGCGCAATGGGTTGGAAATTTTGCGAGAAGGGTGTTGACGGTCGTAGCAGTTTGAACAATCCAGATTATGGTAGTTTATTTAAGATTTATGAAACTGAATTTTGTTATCCAAAATGTATCAAAAATGTCTTTTTTAATCATTGGGGTTAGGGATGTACATTGTTCATTTAAAATTATGTGATTCCTACATAGGGTTTGAGGTTTTAAATATAATATATGATATTTTTTATGTTGAAAGATTTAAACTTGCGATTATTTTAGTATGTGAAGGTTATTTATTAGATGTTTTGTCAAAAGATATGGCTTTGAGATTTGTGTCTGAATTTATATTTGTTTATGTTATCAGTGTTAGGTCAGGGTTAGAGTTTCTTTTTGTTTACTTTACAAATCTGCAACTGGCTACATGTTCTTATCTGTATCTTCTTCATTATTTCATGTGATTATGATGAACTTTTCACAAATGCACTTAATCACTCTGGTAAGTTTGTTACCATAGGTAAAATAGTGTATTGTGGTCATTAGTACACAAAAACAAATTAGAGGCCCTACATATGAGGTGGTTTAAATTAGATCTGCCTCAAATAAGATAAATGAGGCGGTTGTGACATCTAAACTGCCTCATAATTATTGAGAAAATACGACGGGTGGTCGTTCATTGTATGCAACCGTATTCAATAATAATATTGAGGTGGCTCATTAAAAAAGCGCCTCTAATTAATTTATTCGGGTGGCGATTTTGTAATGAACCACCTCAGAAGTATCTGGTCTGGTGTTGTTGATATCTGAAAGCCGCCTCATACAATATGTTCTGAAACCAAACCGCCTCGAAGAGTGATAAAATGAACTGCCGCAAGTATAATTTCACTCCCTTGCAAAAATAAAAAACTCCAAAACTCGTCTCCGCCGGATAATTCTTCTGCCCCCATCCCTAAGAAATAACCCTTGCGATTGCACACAATAACTGATTCCTCCCCCGTTAATCACCACTGTTACTGCACTTTCTCGTCTTCGCTACAGCTCATCCTCCCTGAAACTCAGTTTCTCTAAATGCACCAACTGAACTAAGTTACCGTCACTTCCTCTACGCCGCTATGATAGCCTATGCCTGAGGTATGTTTTCTTTTTTTCTTTTATTTCTTTTCATCTTTGTGGGTTTGATATTCTTAATTTTATTTGTTTTCTTAGTTTACACAGTTTGCAAAATAAAAATGTTAGCTTCCTTCAGTACGCCCACAATTAATTAATATGTAAAAAATGATGAATTCCTTTTTGGCAAACTTTTGATTATACGAATGAGTGAATTCCAAGCTTCTCCCTAAAGCACCACAAGTGTTCGAGAAAATGTCAAAATGAATATTTCTCCTACTCCCCAGAAACAAAGTTGCCCAGGCAATCACCCTAGACCCCCAAGTCGAAAGCTGATACTAAATGTTTGTGTCTGTCAAATTACTAGGAAATAATACGTTTTTCTAGATTATATTTTTGGGGATATTTTAGATTAAGAAATGGAGATTATACTTTGTGCAATCTGATAGTCAATAAGGTTATAACAAAGCTGAATTAAGAACTAATATATTTTTTGGGATTGGGAAACATAGATCTTGCAAGTTTATGAATATTAAAAGACCATATTGATGTAGGATATTTATCAGCACTTTATGACCTTATATTAATATGACATAGTGTAGGGAGGTAAAATGATAGTGGAGAGTGGAGGCGAGTTTCTAAAAATAGCATCCTCTCTTCAAAAGGTTAAAGGAATCGGAAACTACACTGCCGGACCAATTGCATCGGTTGACTTTAAGGAGGTTAGTGGTTTACATTTTCTCTCGTCCTATCACAATTCACAAGCCTCTTTAGTAGTTAAATTAACGAGTGTGTTCCATTCAGCCATTTCCAGTGGTGGATGGAAATATTGTTTAGTGAATTTAATTTGCCAGAATAAAAATAGAAACTCAAAATAGGCCATCAATCAAGTAAATTAGTTTTTCACTATGTATAAATGCGTGAGGAGTATGCATAACGCCACTTATAATATGCATATTATAACCTTTGCTTGGGCACATGTTAACAATTGTGCTCCAAAAAGCGTAACTTAAGCTACGTCTATAACCCAAAATCCCCAAAAAAACTATTTAAGGAGAAAATTTGAAGAACAAAAAAAAAGAATAATACTACTAATAATAAATAAAAAAAATCAGAATTTATATATATTAAACTTTCTTTGTCTACGCTGATCAGTTCTTGATACAGCAAGCAACTAAACCTGATCATTTACTTGGGCATTGTTTTTTTGATTATGTATTGAATTTTGAATTTGTTGCTAGTATCAGGGTAGTGTGATTTGGACAAAAGTTGCTCTCTATGGTTTCAACTTCGATTACTTATTTATTTTAATAAGATTCAGCATGTAAAAATGGGAGTAATGAGTTATGTTTTGCAAATTAAAATTAGATTTTTTGCTTGTGAGCCAGAGTTTAAGTTGATCTAGCGCTATTTTTGTTCTGATTGATTTGCTTCCTCGCTAATTTGGGAGAGTGGAATTGTCTGCTTTTTCTTTGTTATCTCACGCTGTTGAAGTAGAGGTAGAAAATGGGAGAGAAATTAATAAAAAAGTTTATCAGTTTAGTTAATACTCTTTAACACTAACGGTGTGGTGTGAACTTTTTGGGTAAATATTAGTTTGAAGATTTTATACTGTAAATGTTCTCTATGCAAGTCTTTTTTGGTGGACCAGTTTTTCTATATTATCATCATCTTATTTCAGTTTATATTGTCTAAATATGAAAGTGTAATTATGGAAATTGTGAACGCTTTTGCATCAAAATAGGCTAGTGAATTCTCCAAATTTCGCATATTCATTGTAGAAGTTTAATCTTAAGAAGACTGATGTACAAAAGGCGTTGGATAGCCTTGCATGTAGTGGGAAAATATCATTCAAAGAGTACGAAAAGCAGAAAATATTCCTGGCTAAGCAAGAACAGTTCAAAATTCCAAACAACGAGGAGCTAAGTCAGATGAAGGAAGAGAATACGAATCACCAAGAACAGCTCACTGAACGAAAGAAAGCTTGTGCTGAGGTCGAAATAGGTGTGTATACTTTCTCCTTTAATCCTTTTGTTTTCTTTTCTTTCTTTCTTTTTTTTCCTAGAAGAGTAACTGTTGTTTTTTAAATTGATAATACTTTGAGTCAATATGCTGTAGTTTAACCCCGTATTTGGTCTAATCTGAGAAATTTTATTTTAAGTTGCGAAAGATATTCTAGAGTTTCGTCAGACTCTATATAACTGCCTTAAAAGACTTTTGTAAAGCGGTCTGCTTGAGAATAATTCTTGGGAGTTTAAATTATTGTAGCAATGTCAAGTGATATGCATGATGAAKGCTACCAGCAGAGATTAAAGCACCAAATCAGTTTTCCTATTGATGTGGAATGGATTTGTGCTTTGCATGTGAACTTTGTTAGGAGATAACTACATAAACTACCCTTGGGTTTTGAAAATTATATAAAATCAAAATAACCAATTATATTCCAAAAAAAAAAAACTTTACGTTTGGATTATTTTGACAAGTATCACCCACTGAGAGTGCAGTTTGTGAAATAGATGAAAAAGATAGTTGGGTTTCTGTAACACGACCAAACAAAGTTCTGTCTTCTTCTTCTTCTTCTTCTTCGATAATAATTTCTTTATAGACTGGCTCGTTTAAATTGATGCTTTTTACATAAACCAACAAATGTGCTTCACTGATTAATGTGGTCTGTCTGCTACTAAAAACAGAGATCAAGGCACTGCAATCACACTTGACACTGGAGGAGATACAAACCAGACAAATGCAATTGGGAAATGATGTAAAGATGAATCATCTTAGATGATGCAGAGTTGAAAATCATACATTCTTAACCAGATAGCATAGGCATATTACTCATTACATTGTAATAATTTTACAGGTTAAGAAAATGGAGGAAACTTGATTAAGTTGAGGCAAGGATTTGCTTTGGTGAGCCTAGAAGAAAGTCAGGCTGTGGAAAAGATTTATACAAATATGATTAATCAGTGGCAAAAGCGTAAGAGGATGTTCAAAGATGTTTGGGATGCAATTAAACAGAGAACTCACCCAAGAGTTTAAAAGAACTTAAGATATTCTAATATACGTAAGCTATTTAACTAGTTTTTTAAATAGTCGCCTAATTAGATTTTTTTCTTTTTTACTTTTTTCTTTTTTAGGCAATCATAATTATGTTTCATTTAATAGGAGGAACTTAGTTTGGAGTACGATGAAGATGCTGGAGTCAGCTTGCAATCCTTTGGTGAACTAGTGCAAGGTGGAAAGAAGCGACCCAGATGCAACCGAACCTTTTCTAGCAAAACATCGAAGTAATCGAAGAAGGTGGAATAATGAGTTATGTTAGGTGTTAAATCTGTAAATCCTGAAGACATCGAGCGCGAAATTCCGAAGAAGGTTGTACTTGTTTCTTCTAAGCTCTTATTACTCTATAAATTCAATTTTCGTAATGTATATGCTGTCAAGTCTTAGCAATATTTACGGTTGTTGATATATTTCTCATGGCAGAGTTCTATTCATTTTACTATGTTGGCTGCATCATAATAGTTTTATTTTATGTTCAATGTATATCACATAAACGTGGGACATTGTTATATTAGTCAAATGCCATTTTGAGTTTCTCTTTTCCAAATCATTTCATCTATATCTATTATTATTATTATTATTATTATTATTATTATTATTATTATTATTATTATTATTATTATTATTATTATTATCAACGCCCAATGGTGGCTACTGGTATTTTGGCGAAATTGACGGGTTTTGGTGAAATTGCTACTGCATGCAGGGGTGAAAGGAAAAACCCAGAAAATTATATTTACAAAAATAAAAATTATTTGAGTCGGTTCTAGTGTAGAACCGCCTTTGTAAGTAATAATACACTTGAGTGGTTTAGAGTGTTAAGCCACCTCATAAATTCCATAATGGAGGCTGTTTATACTAAAAAAAAAGTCTCCGAATAGGAACACTTAGGGCGGTTTGTAACAAATAACCGCCCCTCGTAATGAGTTTTGTGGCGGTTTTTAGGAAACTATGTTGACTAGAGGAGGTGGTTAAAAATAATAACCGCCACCTGATTACATTTATTTGCGGTGATTCGAACCGCCGCCCGATCACCAACAGGCATTTGCGGCGCCTTTATTAGAGGCGGATTAAAACTGCCTCTAAAGGCTATTTAAAACTGCCTCTAATAACTATTTTTCCACTTTTGGGGGTGGGATTGAATATGTAAACTGGTGTGATGCAGATTTGATATCTATGGTTGAGCTTCATAATATGGCTAAGGAAGTTGGTGCTAAAAATTACATGAGGTTCTACTATAGCAAGAGGGGGTAGATGATTGTTCTGAGTTGATTTTACTAAAAGATGACTTGGATGTAGTTAATTTGGTGCAGTGGGTTGATAATAATAGGGTAGTGGGTGTTTTATAGAACATGAGAATCCCACAAATGCTACTGAGTCTGAATTGACAAGTGTAGATGAGCCATTTTAGTTTATGGGTGATGATGTAAGGAAATTAGAGAGTAAGGGTTTAGATTTTGATATAAAAGATGACAATGTGAGTGATGAGAGTGAACTTGATGTCATAGTTTATAGTGATAGTGAGTCCAAGTTGTCTGATTTCTCTCTAAAGAGTGAATATGATGTGGGGAGGGATGAATATGCCAGATAAGCATATAATTAATGAAAGTACATCAGGGTCTAAACAAAGTGTTGGGGAAAAAAGAAAGATGCATAATGGTGCCCCAGTGTTGACCATAAAGTAAATGGTAAAGACCTTAAGTTTGAACTTCGCATGTCAAACTTCGCATGTGCTTTCCTGACATAGAGACATTTAGGAAAGCTGTGAGACAATATGGTATTAATCAAGAGAGAGTTCTTCTATTCATAATCAATGAAAAGCATAAGGTTCAGTTTAAGTGTAAACATCAGAAACGTCCATGAGTTATTTATGCATCAAAAAAAAAAAAAGAATGAGGACACCATGGTTGTTAAAAGATTTAATGGCAACCATAGATGTACCAAGAAGCAAAAAATTCCTCATGCTAATGTTGAGTGGTTAGCTAACACTTACAAGGATCAGATATGAACTAACCCCACCTGGCCAGTAGATTCCATGATGGCATTGATGCAAAGGGAGCAGAAGACTGTGGTGAAGAAGGATTCAATGTAAAGGGCCAAGAGAAAAGTGTGTGAAATGGGGAGTGTTGCTGATTCTGAACAATATGCCATGTTGTGGAGATCTGCACCAGAGATCAAGGAAACTAATCCTGGCACAAATGTGAAGATCAATTCAACTTTGATCAATGATAATCCAGTTTTTAAGAGGTTGTACATATGTTGGGGTGCTTTGAAGAGAGGCTTTGTAGATGGGTGAAGACCCTTGTTTTGTCCGATGGGTGTCATCTGAAAAGTCATGCATGTGGGGTTTTGCTGAGTGCTGTGGGGCTTGATGGGAACAATCGTATGTTCCATTTTGCATATATAATAGTTGAGAAAGAGAACAAGAATTCTTGGAGTTGGTTCTTAGCTTTTCTGATTGAAGACTTGAACATTACCAACTCTCACCAATTAACTGTTGTGTCAGACAAACAAAAAAGCTTGATAGATGCTATGGAGAAGTTACTGCCTGATGTTGAACACAAGAACTGTGTGATGCACCTTTAAAAAAATTTCAAGTTGATTCACGGAGGACCATCATTGAAAAACTTACTGTGGACTGCTGCTAGGGCAACAAGGGCGGTAGACTTCAATAATCCATGAATGAACTTAGGAAAAGGGATGAGGTTGCATTTCAGTGGCTGATCCAAAAACCTCCCAAATATTGGTCCAGATCTCATTTCAGCACCTATGCAAAATCTGACATTCTGCTGAACAACTATAGTGAGAGCTTCAATTCTCAGATCTTGTGTGCTAGAAGAAAGCCAAACATTGAGATGTTGGAGGCAATGAGATTGAGCATAATGAAGAAGATGTATATGAAGAGGGATATAATGTCCAGATATGAAGGAGACATATGTCCCAAGATTGTAAAGATATTAGATGAATTGAAAATGAAGGCACTAGGGTTCACTGCGCACTGGAATGGTGAAGATGAATTAGAAATTCAAAATGGATGGGGAATGTCTTTCAGGGTGCATCTTGGACATCAAACATGTTGTTGAAGAATGTGGGAGTTGAGTGGCATTCCTTGTGTCCATTTTATATGTGCCATGTTTTTTATGGGAGGAATCCAGAGGAGTACATTCATCCCTACTACACAAAGAAGACATACATGAAGGTTTATGCAAATATAATTTGCATGGGTATGAGGTGTAGCCAAAGGTTGGCATTGAACTCTTGTTACCTCCTATTTCTGAGAAGATGCCTGGCAGACCCAAAAAACACAATAGAAGGAAGGAGAAAGATGAAGAGAAAACAAAGAGGGAAGAGTTATTGATAAAAACCAGACAAAGGCATTGGGGAGGAAAGGGGTGATAATGACATGCTCATTATGTCATAAAAAAATCCATATTATGAGGGCCTGTCCAGAGAAGAAAAAAGATATTCAGCTGGAGCAAAAAACAAGAGTAATAATTTATATCTTTTTTATATTTTATATTTTTTACTTATTTATTTATATGACTAAAGTGCTACTTTATGGAATGCAGGGAAGAAAAATGATTCCCTCTGATAAAAATCCACCTCATGTGGACCCCATTGTAGGTGAGCCTAGTCAAGGGGACCACACTCCACTCAATATGAGATTTGATGATGACCTACCACAGTCAGTATATGATGCATTGGATTCTTTGATGCTGAATTGCTTCTTACTACACAGTAGTCAGTAGTTAGGCCAATAAATGATAAAAAGATACTTCACCTTTTGGTATTTAATGTGGACCTTAAATTATGATGAACAACCCTAATACTTATGTGAATACAGGACTCAAAAAAGAAAAGCAAAGATGTTGTAACTAAAAGGAGATGTACAAAAAAAATCTGAAGTCTCCATTAATTCATCATCAACAAATGCTACATTCATGCCTGCTGCACTGACTGAGGTAAGTATATACATATATATATTTTTATTATTTTTCATGTTATAATTTCTGAATTTCTCAGTTTGGTTAGGCTGTAGTCAAGGGAATGGTGACCACAAGGGCAAGGAGAAATGTTTCCCCTTATACATCCATGCCTAATGTACTAACTGTGGTAACTATACATACATATATAATTTTTCCACATTTTTATGAGGTTCTAGTTTTTGCAATCATTGTTTGCTTAGTCTAATTTTGTCAACTTTTGTTTGGTTAGGAGACTAACAAAGATAAATGGACTACTACAACTATAAAAATCCATAAAAAAACCCCTTGGAGTTAGGAAAAAACTAAGTGTAAGGGTTCTATCCTACTACTAATATTATCTGCTATAATTTGTTATGTCCTAATTAAGTGTAAAGGTTCTTAATTCTATTTTCTTTGTGTGTAATAGGTGAATAAGAACACTTCTGTTCAGGCTGTTTCTGGTGTTGATGAGTAGTTTGAATTTCTGGGATCCATTTAGCTTCCTAAGTGATGAAAAAACCTCAAGTAATGTGCACTAGTTTCTTGAACAAGTTGTTTAGAGCAGTCTGGGTGTTTTTGTCAATAGATATTTTTTAATCTTTTGAAACTTGTTTAGAAACTTGAATGTTTTATCTTTGGGGGTTATTTGAAAAATTAATAACTGTTTTAGAAGTCATAGTTTTGATATGACTCATGTAATGGGGTCCTTGATTACCATGTTTTATATGTTTGGATATGACCCTTGATTAACATGTTTTGTATGTTTGGATATGACCCTTGATTAATATGTTTTGTATGTTTGGATATGACCCTTGATTAACATGTTTTGTATGTTTGGATATGATTCCAGAAGTAATGTAATGGGATATCTTTTTGTATACTTAGCTTTTGGTAAATATTGTATGGATTACAAGTTCTGATGCCTTGTTCTTCAATCAATAGGGTTAGTAATTTTACAAGTTCAGATTTGTGTTTCATGTTCAATAAGGTTACAAATTGCACAAGTATATGAAGTCATTGGCCCATTAGGAAACATATAGAAATGTTTGAAAGCAAACCAAACATCTCCAAATTCATCAACCCATTTGAAATCTGGAATTTTAAAACATGTTCAAAAGTGACATATTACATACCATAACTAACCGAAAGCTAACAATACCACTTGCAAAGTACTCCAACATTCACCCTATTGTCAACTTAGCAAATTCACCCTAATGACCACCACAGTCTCTTATATAGATACATAACAATCCATGAACACGCTAGTACCAACAGCAACCGTTTATCTCTTCTTGTCTTCCTTGACAACTCTTCTTCAAGTCTGTTGGCTCGCCTACGTAGTTTAGGAATTACCTGCTTGGATCTCGTACACATAAGTGGATCGATCCACACAAAGTAATTGCATCTGATGACCATCTAAAATAAAATTTAGAACTTAATTAGCCAACCCTAAATTGCCCTCAAATTAAAAAACGCCCAACTTACCCCAAACTAACCCAAACTTTAAAATATATTTGTTTCATAAATCGCCCCCAAAATCATAAATCCGAATCAATACATGTAATTGCATTCGTTGATCATTTACAATAAATTCCAGAAATCACCACACACTTAATTGGCCAACCCTAAGTTACCCCCAAATTCAAAATGCCTAATTTACCCCATATTAACTTGAACTTTAAACTGTTTGTTGCATAAATTGTCCCCAAAATCAAAATCAAAAATCAACATAATGTAAGTAACCCTAACTGATAATTGTTTGTCCCTCAAAATCAACATAGCATACGAACAAACCCTAATTTTCATCTAATTTGCCACCAAATTCAAAAACCCTAATTTTCAACCGATTTGCATAAATTGACCCCAAATTCAAAAACACCTAAATGTCCCAAAACTTCAAAGTTCTTGTACCCAAGTATTTGATAACTCTTGCACTTACCCGATAGTTTTTGCATGTCGAATACCTCCTCCCTTGGTCTAAGTCCGACCACATTGTTCTCTTCACGGCAGATGCTCCACTGTGGCACATATCATCCAAAAGCTCCTCAACAGTTTGCCTCCACATTTTTAGAACTTAATGCGAAAGCTCCTAAGTAGTCCGACTAAATTTTTTTGGTATAGCTCCTCACCAGTTTGCCTCTAAAATCTTGAAGCTATATGCAAATCCCGCCCGCCCCTTGAAAACCGGATGACGTGGAATAAAACCACAGAAAAAGTGGTGTAAGAGGTAAAATGCAGTTCGTGCAAAGTTCAGATGGCGGTTTGTTTCAAAATAAAGTTTGTATGGTAAACTGTAAAATCAAAATAGTTTTTGCAGACCAAAAGTTTTATTCCTGTAGTTTTTTCTAGAGACCATTTTTTTCCACGCTTCTTTTCTGAAAACCTATTATTGTAGATACCATTATTTATAAAATTTTCTCTAATACAAAAATAGGATTCTAGAAGAGACATTTAAGAACGCCTCACGAGGCGGCGTTCTTGAATGTCAGGCGATGGCATTTTTGTAATAAAAGTGTCACATACCAGAACATCTCTTTTAAAGACGTTCTGGTATACTAGATATCTAGAACATCGTTAAAAAGACGTTCTGGTATATTAGATATCCAGAACGTCTTTAAAAAAGACGTTTTGGTATTTTAAATATCCAGAACGTCTTTAAAAATGACGTTCTGGTATTTTAAATATCGAGAACGTCTTTAAAAATATTGTTCTGGTATTTTAAATATCGAGAACATCTTTAAAAACGACGTTCTGGAAAGTATTATTCAGAACGCCTTTAAAAAGGCATTTCCGTATGTCATATTATTTCTGGATTTAATATACCCACAATATCAATTTTTCTGATTAAAATATAAACATAAAATACCCTAATCCACAATCTACCTTTCTCGTCTGCTCGCCGATTCAACCCCTCCCACCATTCCCAACCATCGTTTGCTCGCCGATTCAACCCCTTCCACCATTCCCAACCACCACACCGGCCGTCATATTCCAATCGCCCCCACCAGCTGCATCATCAAACCAGAAGCAGACTCCGGCGAAAAATCTCGTGATTTTTTCGACGGCAGTGACTCGACGTTCGACAATGCTGAAGGAGTGGAACTGTGTTCGAGAAATCGTTGGAAAGATGAAAGGGCTTAAATAGGACGGTGGAGGATTGCTTTGCGAGTTGAAGACGCAGAGGATGATGTCTTTCTACCCGTCGATCTAAATTTCCAATTTCGGGCAAATTCGTTTGGGGTAAAATGCTTGATGAAGGGTCCAGATTTGGGTTTCAAGCCAGCTTCACCGGCACCTGAAGCTACTCTCGTTACTACTATTCCGGGTTTTAATGGCACTTTACCTTCCAAACACTACTCTGGGTAAGATAATTAAGATAACAATTTTCTGGGTTCTCTATTTTATTTATTTCTCTTTTGAAATTCCTGTGATTATTGGGTGTATTTTGTTGTTTGGGGTAATGGGTCTCTGTAACTTTCCCTTTTTGTTTTTCAATTATTTTCTTGGGTAATTACAGGTATGTTACCTTAGATGAATCTCATGGAAAGAGATTATTCTACTACTTTGTGGAGTCTGAAAGAAATTCAGCCAAGGACCCTATTGTTCTCTGGCTAAATGGTGGTCCCGGCTGCTCCAGCTTTGATGGGTTCATTTATGAACATGGTAATGTCATTTTTTCAAAAAAAAATTCATTATTATTATTTTTGGGTTTTTGGATTTTGAGCTGGGGTGATACATAGGAAATTAGGAATTTTCAATTGTGAAGATAATGTCTATATAGAAATATTATGAGTTTGGTGCATTGTGATATGGTGTTTTGTAGAACTATTTTGATTTGCTGGTCATGGGGTTTATGTAAAGTAACTAGTAGTGATGTATTCTATTAGATTTGTAATTAGTGATCGTAAAAGTTCATTCGCGAAGCTTTCTATGTTATTCGCTTGACAAAATTATATGGATTTTGTTCCGAGAGATAGAGAGACATATATATTTTTTTTGTTACTCGATAACTAGTTTTTCGTCGAAATCTATCATTTCAGGCCTGTTCAATTTCGAGGCGGGAAAGCCACGTGGCAGCCTTCCCACGCTCTACCTTAATCCATACAGCTGGTCCAAGGTTACAATATTTTTAATTTCATTGATCAAAATCTTGTTTTGTTGTGTGTATGCTAATTCTTGAAAATCACTTATGGGATTTCAGGCTTCTAGTGTTTTATATCTAGACTCTCCCACTGGTGTTGGATTTTCTTACTCGGGAAATGAATCTGACTACACAACCGGAGACTTAAAGACTGCCTCTGATTCCCATTCATTTCTCCTCAAGGTACGATTATTAAATTGTACTAAATTTTATATTTCTACTTTTAAATTGTTAATAACTTGGTATGTGACTATGTGATATAGCTAGTGGTTTGAGCTCTACCCGGAACTCATATCAAATCCGTTTTATATATCTGTAGAATCGTATGCTGGGGTTTATGTCCCGACTTTGGCTCATGAGGTAGCTCAAACTGCATCTGAATATCGTGTATATGTGTATATAAAAATATATATATGCTGATTTGATTTTTGTATTTTTTCTAGGAATTGCTACTGGCGTGAAGCCGATTCTCAATTTTAAGGTATTAAATATCAATTAAAACTCCATTTGTTGAGAATGGGATTTTGTAGCGAGTAATTAATTTTTGAATTACAGGGGTACATGGTTGGAAATGGTGTTATAGATGATGTCTTTGACATAAATGCCCTTGTACCATTTGCACATGGGATGGGTCTTATATCGGATGAGCTTTTTGAGGTATGTGGATTTATTTCCTTTATTTCATGTTGTGCGAGTTGTTGTTTTAGTCTATGAGGAAAAAATTGCACATTGTTTTTTCAGTATGTGTTATTTTATATAATTGATTGAAAAAATGGGAAGCTCAAATCTAATTGTTAAAACTCCCCGCCTTAAGTAACTGGTTGCTGTAAACTTCTTACAAATGTATGTGGCTGTTTGACATGTTAATGTTTATGAGGGGGTAAAATGTAATATATAAGCAAACCTCAGAGTTTTTTTTCGTAATTAGCCAAAACTTAGGGGGTTATTTATAATTATCTATGAAATTCTCATTAATATATAATTTTTTGTTTCACTTCGCAGGTAATTAATGCTGAATGCAATGGTAACTACTTCATATAAAGTTCGAGTTCCAGTGACAGGGGCAATTACACTGGATGAAACTTATGAAAGGGTGAGGCCTTTTCCACTTAATTATTGCATTATTCGATTACTTTTTAGAGCATAAGGCGGTAATTAGGTGTCTCCAGCATTATTGATTAATATTTTTCAATTACTTCGTTGTAACATGTGCTGATAAAATGATTAATAACTTCGAATTGAAACTTTGATCAACTGTATGTTTCGTTATATGTAACTTTTGTGAGATACAAAGAACCCCAAAATTCTGAATACTAAATACCTTGGGAATTTTGTAAACGTGTTTCGTTTTTTTTTTAATACAATATATACTTTTCAATCTTTCTTATTATCTTATAAATGAAGTCAACCTTTTATTTGTGCTTTGAGATTTTTAAGAGAACACTATGGGAGTTTTTGCTAATCATTTTTTCCAACTAAAAGTTGAGAATCACTTTTTTTTTTCCCATAAAGAATTTGTAAACACTAGTTGTGAAACCATGTAATATGAAATGAAAGCATATAAATAAATGAGTTGTTAGGCCTCTATACCTCTGAAGATGATATTCAGCTTTTGTATGAACAGGTGAACTTGAGTTTTCAGGACTTTGACAATAGCTTTGACTCAATATTTGTAATATGACAGTGGATACTTGAAACAAAAACTTACTCCAAGTTCATATGTAGATTTTTGCTTAAGCTTTTAAATTATTATTCTTACCTGCAGTGCTTACGAGTGAAGGGACTGAAAGGAACTAGTTGGAGTTTTCCTCGCGGGAAAAAGAGCAAAGATGATGAAGACCACAAGTGTGCCATTAGAGAAGTAAATGAATACAGTTTGAATTTGATTTCTTCATTTTTGTTTTTCAGTATCATATGTCGGTATACCAACCAATCAGAACATGTAGTTGAACTTACAGTCACTAAAAACAAGCACTCCTGGTGATCGAAGATTTCTCGACGCTCTAGAAATCGTCTCCGCAATAGTACGGAGTCGACTGTAGGTGCGGTGAGTTTTCCCGAGTCGTGTCTCTCGAGGATGGATGTGATCGGCTTTCGGTTTTCTTTATCGTTCTTATCGTCGATTTTACTTAAACTAATTTAACCCTAGAAAGCGATAATCATTTTTCGATTTCTATAACTAAGATTGAAATTGAAAATTAAGATTTAAAAACATTAAAACATTTAAAGGAATTTAAATCTTATATTAAAAACGATCAATTTAAACTAATTAACTTATTAAAAACTTAATTATTTGAAATTAGTAAAATGGAGGGAAAATTAAAGTCAACTTATTTGAATAAGTCAACATAAGTACTTAACATTAATTAAGGGTTTTAAAGGAAGATCTTTAACAACTTATACTAAATTAGAAATTGATTGCAACTTAATAACTTAAAAGCATAAGTTCATAAGCTAGGAAGCTAGAAAATAAAGATTGAAAGTTTGACGATCAAGAGAAACACTAAACTAATGATCCATAATACAACACAATATTAAAAAGGAATAACATGAAAACAAGACTAGATTATAGAAGGATATTACGAAATGTAAGTTATTACAAAAGCTTGAAGGAGGAAGCTTGAAAGCTGGATGATTCTTCACAAGAGATAGCTCGAAACGAAGCTTGAACATTAACTAGCTAAGATCTAAACTTAACTAATCTATAACTAATTACTATAATTTTTAGGAATTAAAATGAGCAAAATATGAAAAACTGGAGAAAAAGCTGGTTTTGGGCAGCTTCCTTGGGGAAGAAAGCTATCAGGACAAGTTGTCCTCTTGAAATGACGTATGATTGCTAATATCTTCAAAAATCTGCTTTTCAGTCGATCGACTGAGAAAAAGCAGTCGATCGGCCTTGTCGGCAGTCGATCGACTGCTCCGTCAAAATTGGCCTGAAGCCCTGTAATTCAGTCGATCTTGGAGGCTCAGTCGATCGACTGCCTTGTCAAAAACTTCAAAACTCGCTGGAATCCAGTCGATTTTAGCCGTGTCAGTCGATCGACTTAAAGGTCAGTCGATCGACTGAAAATTCAGTCGGTCGACTGGATTCCAGCGCCCGGCTCGATTTCTCGTTCTTTTCGCGTCCGCCGGTTTGTCGAACCTCGTCCGCTGCGCTTCCTTGCTTTGTCCGTCCATTCCCGAGTCGAGTATCAACGATCCCAAACGAGCGTGGGCCCCTCTTGGACGTCCTACGGCCAAGAAAAATGGAAACGTAAAAAACTACGAAAATTAATAACAAAACGTACAAAAACTAAAAAAATCTAGAAATACGAAAAACGGCCAACCCGACTCCTAAAGCAACAAAGAGCAAGCGAAAAACACGCAACGTGAAACAAAAATGATAATGAAAATATGTACAAAAAGATGCAAATCAACCACCCCACACTTAGAACGGTTGCTTGTCCTCAAGCAAAACTAACGTATATTTACAAAACTACCCCCGACCAACCCTAGGCTAATGCACAAAAATAGTTCGAGACGTCGTACGCTACGTTGTTTGTTAGCTTTGGCTAAAAGGACGACAATGTGATTTGCTAAGATAATTTAGATCGACTTCCGAAACCTAAAAGAACTTTAAACGATCCAACAAGTCGGTTTCCCCGTCCTTGCCCCGGCTAAGGTCTATCCACGCTCGAACCGTTAATCGACTCCCGACTAGCCAAGATCATCAACACCTCTCTTTACAAAAGTATACTAAAAATCGAAACAAGTGGAAAAACGTGCTATACAACAACTTCAAGGATTTATATCGTATCCTTGTTTATTCAACTTTTTCCGTATTTTTCTTTTCTTTTTCTTTTTCTTTTTCTTTTTCTCTTCTTTTTTTTTTTATGTACCGTAGACGTTAGGTACTTGCATAATAATGTGAAAATACGAGGCTATCAAATGACTCCGATCATTCGTTGCCACTAGCAACTTTCGAATTTTTCGATCGAGCACGTGGAGCAATTGATGACTCCAATTTACAACAAAAACCTATAGAGAGTGTTTAATGATGAGGGCTAGTCGAGGCACTAGTTCCAAACGAGCACAAGGATAGCACGAAGCTAAAACCGATCGGGGATCCCAACAAGTTAACCTAAATCCACTAAATTCGATCGACAATCTAAACATCTTAACAAATCATAAAAACCGCGTCACTTCGCTAAGGGTCCAAACAACAAGTTCTCCCCTCTACCTGACCCCTTGCAAGAGTTTTCGTCAACTCATCTTGACATCTCAGCTCGGACCTCCTCCTCTCCCTCCCTTGTAGTCAACAGCTCTATCTTGACTTTCTTCAGCTCGGCTCCCCTCTCCTTGCAGAGCGCCATCAGTCTCTTCTGTTTTTCTTTCAGGAGATTGTGCTCCTTAACTAGATCCGCATTCATCAGGGAGACTCTAGCGCGGGCGACCAAAATGGAACTCTTTGCTGCGGCCTGATGAGAAGTAGTAGGATTGATAATAGCAGTATAAACAGAGTGGAATATGGACAAGGGAAGGAGGAGAAAGATAATTACCCTAGCCTCTTCTGACAAAGCGATTCGATTAATTCTGGGTCAGTCCACTTCTCCAGAGTTTTCCGGTCTGATGCCGGGCATCGGCCTTGAATGAACTGGACGGCCATTGCTCAAGCAGTTCAAGACAGAGGTGCTGGTGAACAAAGTGGCGTTAGGGTTAACCACTTTAGACTCGGGGGCAACCACCCCTTTTCCCGACCTAGCCCGTTTTCGGGAGAGACGTGCCTGCTCTTCCCCCAAATCGGACTGAGCTTTCAAGTCCACCTCTGGTTAGGTGGACACCTCCTGTGGACCGGACCGCGCTGGCTGAGAAGCCTCCATGGATCTAGCAACCAATTCTCCCGCAGATCTCTTCTCAGGGACCAAAGCAGTTTGTTGAGCCTCCAACGATTTACGCATCATGGTGGCTGCACATAAATGTAAATAACATGTCAAATGCTAAATTGTTTTATTAGGTACGTGAGAAGGAAGGAAGATAGAGCAGGGCGATTTTCTTTCATGTACCAATCTCGGGGGGTCAAAGGACCCGTCTCTTCTCTGGAATTGAAGAAATCTAGAACAAAAGGGAGGAGACGTTTTCGTTTAAGGTTGAGATAATTTTATTCAGACGAGGAGACCTATCTCCCAAGGATAGTTGGGCCTGAGGTGGGAGCTGGTCAATGGATTTGGGAGGAAAGACCCAATCGCCAAAGCAGCGTACAAAGAAGAATTTCTTCCTCGAAGCCTTGTTGGAGGAAGGAACGCCGGTTAAGAAACGGACGCCGACGCGATCGCATAAGTAAAAGTAACTGAAGAAGCGCTCTTGGCCTGAAACAATGAATAAAATGTGTGGGTTGTAGGAGTCAATCCGGCGTATCGCATGGATAAGTTGTAACCTATGATTATCCTAAAAGAGTTTGGGACGAATTGGTGTAGTGGGATTCTGCACATTTGAGTGATTTCTAATATAAGGGGGTTGACGAGGAGATGCAACCCCACTTGGAACTGATCGACAAAAAGTTCAAGTGACCGGCCCGTGGCTGATAAGCCCTCTCGCCTATGCCTGGGATAACTAACGAGAATTCTGCAAGGAATTGAAATCTCGATCTCAACACTTCCACTGTATTATCGCTAAGGATAGAGACAGTGTTATCGGGGTATCCCGGAATAAGGGGGAGCCACTCACGGAGGTATTTGGGGAAGAAGAGGATGTTGCAGGCGAGGAAGGAGCCGAGTTCCGGTGAGTATAAGAGGAAGAAGACGATTAAGTAGACATAATAGGAACTTAAAAAGACAGAGATTGGAAAAGTACCTGGTTTTTGAAGGTGATCGGAAAATGCTTGGAGAAGGCGAAGCTGCGAGTTAGAGAGAGAGAAAGAGAAACAAGCGCTTGGTAAGGAAGAAGAGTGAAAATGAAAAGTGAATCCCGGGAGAAAAGAGAAGGATAAGTTTTAAAAATAATTTTTGGGAGAAAACATATTTGATGGGACTCATAAATTTAATGCGCGTCAGAGGTACAGTACTCGAGGGGACGTATTTGAGGTCTCAACCATTGAAAATAGAATATCAGACGTTACAGATCATCCTTCAAGATACGACCTGATTTAAAAGGATATTCAGTGAAACTCTAGGTTTTATGGTTCATTCTAACCACTTGAGGGGGGGGGGGAATGGTTGGTACGACCTAAATATGCCTAACCTGGATAGATCGAGAGGCATAGGAGAATAAGCTCTGGTTGGCATGACCTGAGTTGCTACTTTGTCCCTGAAAGGAAAAATGGGATGAGTTGGACGCGAGACTTAAGAAGATTGATCCTGATCTGGGCTTGTGACTCAACGGAGGGATCGGTCTTGCTCAGGTCAGGAAGAGCTAATATAAGGCGGAGGACAAACCTGCAGCTTGACGGATATCGTCCTGACCTTATCCGAAGCCTTGGGTAAAGTTTCGGGAGATCAGGTCAGAAATTTGAAGAACTTAGTGACAGAGTTGTCCTGCCCTTGGCAGAAGCTTCTTGGTCAGGTCAGCCTGAATAACGGCCCAAGATTCTCAGGTTCTATTTCTGGGATCTCGAAAAGGCCCCACTTGACAAAAACTATAAATACCACAGCCTCAAGGCTGAAGAAAGTATGACATTCTGAGTATACTTTCCTTGATTTTGCATATTCAATCTAAAAGGATTAACTAACTTAAGCATCGGAGAGGTTTCCACCGGAAAACCTCTGGTGGTTCTTTCTAACGTGTTTTTGCTGAAGCAGGTCGGGATATTTTCAGGAAAGAAACCGGGTGTTCCTAGCGTAATTTTCAGAATGAAACAGTATTAGAATTATTATAACTCTTTTTTTACAAGAATAACTATCACAACTTAGGAGAATGTACAAATTGCAATAATAATATTTATTGTGCAATAGTTTCATTAAAAATATGAACTATTGAAGAAAAAAAACCATAATATTATGTTACCCAATTTTTAATTAATTAATTCTTTCTTTTCAGATAATCAATTTTGAAATTAATTATTTTTATAAATTTGACAATATTGATCTTTTCTCTTATTTGATTTTTATTACAGGATGAATACTATGTCTTCCTACTCAAAAGTTTAATTTTGAAAGTAAAAAAACTATGATTATAATAACATTATCTTTTTTCTTAAATAGAAGAATATTCCATAATTTTATAAATTAAAATAAACAAAATTAATAGTAAGTTCTCATTATACTTTATGTGCAAATATAATAATGTGATTAATGTAATCATTATCATATCATATTATATTGAAATATGATGTTTTTTTAAAAATTCAAGAAGAAAACAAATATCTTTTCCTTATAGATTGATTATATATATATATTGCAAAGATTAGAAAAAAAAGTGAATAATTATTTTAATACTAGAGTGATAAAATAATAACTTTTAATTTATATATATATATATATATATATATATATATATATATATATATATATATATGTGCGCGCGCGCACGTGTATGTGTGCGTAAATATATATTATTTAAATTTTAATATAAATAAAAAAAGTGAATTTCATAAGATTTCGATGTTAAGAGGCAAGAAATTGGTAGGAATTGTGTAGGTGTATTTTTTTAACTTAGAATTTAATAGAATTCCATTGAAATCTATCATTTAATGAAATTCACAAGATTCCACTATATATTTAGGATGCCGGAATTCTATAGATAGAATTCTAAGTTTAGAACAGCAAAAATTCATGGAATCTACATAGTTCTAAATTTATGATTCATAGAATTGTATGAAATTTTAAAGCCCACTTAATTCTAGATTTAGAAAAACCCCTTAAGTTTGGAAATTACATCGAAGTCTAGGAAACCACATTCTACTTCGCAATGATATTGGAAAATCAAATATTACACTACAATGCATATTTTCATTTTAAACAACTCCCATTCAAGAATACCATACTAGACCTCATGTATATAGTTTATCCTACTCTTCTGCTGTTAGAAATCAAACCCAACCAGAACTCGCCAAACTCCCCTACCGGCTTTCTGCCAGTGACGATCTCTAAGAGAACAACGTTAAAACTATACACATTGCTCTTCTCGTCGACATTGAGCGTGCACGTGTATTCTACAAACGGAGAGATAATAATAATAACAATAATAATAATAATAATAATAATAATAATAATCAATCGGTTAGATTTAATAATAATTAAAAAAAAAACAAATTAGGCCTTTGCATTGGCATATTCGTGTAAATTAAAAAAAAAAAAAAGAAACCGCATTGATGTGCATATGTACGTACTTTTAGATTGTGGTTGAAAGTAATCACAAGAAAGGGACTCGCCTTGAGAAATTTTAGAATTGAATTTCAAAAATTTTATGAAATGCCACTAGTTCGCGCCTTAAGACTATACAACATCATCCAAAAGTGAAAATTATATAGCACATATGCAAGATAATCAATCAATCACCTATAAAGAAATAATTAATAATACAAATAACAAAAAATAATTAATCACTTCGCCTCCATCTAGGTTCGCAAACCTCAACTGTTGGTAGAAAATTTCGAGATCCATGCCCTTCGGACTTGTTGTGCGTTTCGTGTGTTCACCGCCACATAGTGGTTTCATCAGTTTATGGGAGAGAAAGATAATAGTTTTATATAATAATTAGGATTTTAAGGTGTAAGTGTAGGTTTGATAGTTTGATTGTAATTTTTGATTAAATTGGAAGTATTTGATTTTTATGGAAATGAAAAGAGTCGATGGATTATATGGTAGATACGACTTATGTTTCATAATATATGAGAATTTTCCCTTAAAAATATTGATTGTCGATAATGAGAATAAACATAATTACGGAAGTACAAATGTTGTCAAAAAGAAAGTCTTTCATAATACTAATCTTTTTACAATTCAAGTTATTTAATTTTTTATATATAAAAAAACTAAACTGACTTCAATTTATATTCATCAAGTATACCATACTATAATATTACTTTAATTCTATAAATATTATTATTTGTATGCGGATATACGAACCCCATTAATTTATTTCTTCATCCCAATAAATTTTTTTTATCAAAATACCTAAAATACCCCTCAAATCTTACATTCTAAAAATATATTTTCTTCAACACAGAAAAAAAGTGTCATTCGATCCAGATTTTTGAACACATAATACATGTTCGAAATATCTATTCTAACACAAAGTACATGTTCGAAAAATTGATCGGAATACAAACTACATGTTCGAAAAATTGATACGAACGCACTTTTTTAAGCAAAAAAAGTGGTGTTCGAATCAATTTTTCGAACGGCACTTATTCTCTGGATGAAAAAAAATATATTTTGGGGTGAAGGATTTGAGGAGTAGTTTATAATAATATTTTTTTTATTGGGATGAAAAAATAAAATAACGGGGGATATCCGCGCCTTTATTATTTTTGGCAATTTATTAGGTGCACCTGGGTGCACCTTGCTAGATGCTCCTGTATTACATGATGATATATGACAGTTATACGTGATGATATATGGTATTTATATATGATAATATGTGACAATAAATTTAGAGTTTAGGGTTTACTTTTCCATTTTAGGGTTTAGTTTTATATTTTAGGGTTTAGTTTTCCATTTTAGGTTTTTAGTTTTTTATTTTTATTTTATTTAATTTTCCATTTTAGGGTCTCGAAAAAAATCTATCATTCTACCAGTTATATGTGATAATATGTGTCAGTTATATGTGATGATATATGATAAGAATTTAAGATTTAGAGTTTAATATTCAATTTCAGAATTTAATTTTTTATTTTAAGGATTAATTTTTTATTTTCAGGGTTTAATTTTTTATTTTATGTTTATTTTTTTAATTTTAGAATTTTAAAATTTAGATTTAGAATTTCAATTATTTGTGATAATATGTATCAGTTATATTTGATGATGTGTACCAATTATATATGATGATATATGTTAGGTGCACCTGAATTCATGGTATACTCTCTTTTTTCAATTTTACATTGATATCAAAAGTAAAAAATAATAGTATTAATTATATAGGTCAAATACTAGTTATATGAAATGGGTGGTACTTAATTAGCCGAACATGAAACGGAACGCATACCCTCAATGCGCTCTACCATTTCAACAAATGTGAGTGTTGAACATTCCGGATAATATAATGTGATGTTTATTTTCCTTTTGCAATTATCGTATAATTAGTATATTATGATTGTGATAGCTTGAGAATTAAGGAAATTAGTATATTTAAGATTTTTTTTTTTTTTTTTTTGATATCTACTAGTATATTTAAGTTTTTGAGTAGACACTACGTATACGAGTTTATGCATTTCTCTTTTTACATATTAAGGGGAAAAAAATGCTCAGAGACTTCGTAAAATGGGAGTTGTATTCCTTTTGTAATTATCTTATATTTTGTCTTTAAGTATATGAGTGATGCTAGGTGGAGTAATTTTCCCCGAAGTTAACAACTTAAAATTATATTATAATTATATCAAATTATTTAATTATATCCTTTCAAATTTTAAATAAAATATATTGATAAATATGGTAAGTTAATAAATGTGAATTCAAATCTTTCTCTCACCTTTTGTTATGGTAATTAAATATGGAGAAAATTTGTGATTTTCAAAAAATAAATTGAAAATCTTAATTGAGGGTTCCCAAAAGAGACATATCATTTTCTTATTCGTTTTTAAAATTTTTTAGTCGTCTTTATCCT
>BMAC01000092.1:1828374-1869118 GCA_014905375.1 Phtheirospermum japonicum
AGGTATGGGTTTGATGCATCATATGATATTTGGATTCACCACGGAGAGCATTTACCAGAACACGAACCTGGCCCGTCAGCCGTTGACTTTCAAATGATGGATGAAATGAGAAATGTGATGGAAGACATGGACCCAGATGATGAGTATGGGTTGGAGAGCTGATTAGCACATATTTGTCCTTATTTTTAGTAGGTTTATAACTTGTTTTTCCTATTATTTTTGGTATAAGTTGGGTAGTTTAAGCTCGATTTCGTATATTTGTACTCTCAGCTTATTTTACCGCGTTTTGATCTAGATTGATGCAAATAAGTGATTATTTGTGGTTTTTTACTTTACAGCTAAGTAACCGGACGAGTTCGGCGCATAATTAGATGAAGTTGATACTCGCGAAATGGAGAACGAGCTTTCCGGTGAACGAGTAGCAAACAGATAGAAGGAGACGGAGGCAGACGCGCAGCCGCTTCGACTGACGCGACCGTCGATGCTCCATCGACGCGAGTCATGACCTGAGTCAGTCGACGCAGTGTCGACACAACGTCGACGCTACTTGATGAAGCGTCGGTGTCGACGCATCTATGTCGACGCAACGTCGACGCTACTTGCTGAAGCGTCGATGTCGACGCATCTATGTCGATGCAACGTCGACGCTACTTGCTGTAGCGTCGATGTCGACACACATTGTCGACGCACCCGCCCAGCCGGCGCGCGCGCCAGGCAGCACCGACGCCGAGCACCAGCACGCGTCAGTCGACGCGACGGCCCAGAATCGGGAATTTTGGGGTTTCTTATGCTCCAAGTCAAGAGAAATATATTTAAAACCCTTCCAAGTCCGTCCCAAAGGAGACACTCCTACATATATACACTGAATTCTTGATCGTGAGGTTCGAGAACAACACCATACACACCTTAATCACAACAAGTGATCTAGATCGAAGATTCGAGGATCGTCAAGCTCCAACCGTCCGTTCACGATCCGTTCTTCGACCAAGATCATTCACCCCTCTGGAGTAGCTGGAGAATTTACTACGCTTTTTAGTTTAATAAGTACTCTAAACCTTTTATTCGTTTTCATAGTTTAATTTATGCGATTAAGTAGCCGCTTTTCGATAATTGTTCTTGAGATATTTGATGCTTTGAACCTTAGATGTTTTTAGTTTAATTAATGTTTAGTTATTATTTATGCTTGGTTAGTTTACTTCATTTCCATTTCGTTCTAGATAATTGATGTTCGTTTATGCTAGTTAATCTTTTTTTTAGGTTCTTAGAATAATTTATCTAGATTATAAGTTCGAATAGCTTAATTTAATTTCCTAGTTTAAATTATAGTTCTTGCGTTTTAAATTCTTAGATAACCAAATAATCAACCCCCCCCCCCCCCCAATGTATGTGAATTTAAGTTGAACAAACTGTTTGAGAATTCCTATTGCATATTACTCAAGAGACGACTCGAGTCAAGTTGCCAAACTACGCGCGACCCCGTTCTCTTGCGGGCAAGCTATTGATCTTTTGACAAATTTTCATAAGTAGGCAACACAAAAGCTTGAATCAAGAGCCCTGATGAGCAGTATCATAACTTGTACGAGGCAATGGATACTAAATTGTATAAAGGGATTTCATCATTCTCTTCATTAAATTTTCTTGTGAAGTTGATGAATATCAAGGTGAATGAGAAGTGGACAAATAGATCATTTAATGAGTTGCTTAAGTTATTGAAACTCGCATTCCCATCGATGAAACTTGTCAACTCACATTATGAGGCTAAGAAGTTGCTTGAAAGTTTGGGTCTCGGCTATAAGAACATACATGTATGTATGTATTATTGTGCATTATTTTATAAAGATCATGCCAACAAAGAAACATGTCCAGCCTGTGGAGAATCACGTTGGCGGGAGAATAGTGGAAAAGGTTCTAAAAGCAAAATTCCACATAAGGTTATGCGATATTTCCCTATGATCCCAAGATTGAAGAGGTTATTTGCAATGGAAGAGACGGCAAAACTTATGCGTTGGCATAGTACTGGCTATCATACAAGTGCAGATGTTATGACTCATCCGAGGGATGGCAAAGCATGGCGTGTATTTGACGCTAGACATCCAGAGTTTTCTAGTGAGCGACGCAATATTCGTCTTGGACTTGCGGCTGATGGCGTCAACCCATTTGGTGATATGAGTCAGGTGTATAGCATGTGGCCAGTAATATTGACAGTTTATAATCTTCCACCATGGCTATGCATGAAACCGGAGTATTTGATGCTGGCACTATTGATACCTGGACCTAAATCCCCGGGAAAAGATTTTGACATTTTTCTACGGCCGTTTGTTGATGAATTGAAGATTCTGTGGTCAATTGGTGTGGACACACTTGACGTTGCCACAAAAACTCGTGGTTTATTTTGCATGCGAGCATCATTAATGTGGACAATTAACGACTTCCCAGCAAGAAGTACTCTGTCAGGGTGGAGCGGGCAAGGTTACATGGCTTGTCCCACATGTAATGATGAGACCCCATCTATGCGCATATTGGGAAAGATAATATACTCTGGTACTAGAATGTTTCTTCCGATACACCATAGATGGAGGAGTTTGCTTGACTTCAATGGTCTACCGGAACGTCGGAGTCCTCCAGTAAAAAAAATAATGAAATACATATTGGTCCAACTAAATCGAGTCAGACCAAAGATATCTGGGAAACATAAGCGTTATGGTGGTGCAGGGACCCGTAAATATGCAGATGAGTTGAATTGAAAAAAAAAGAGTATTTTTTTTTAGCTCCCTTACTGGTATAGTAATGACTTGAAACACAATATCGACATGATGCATTTAGAGAAGAATGTGTGTGATAGTGTCGTGGGGACCATCATGGAAGATCCACTGAAGTCGAAGGATACTCTTAATGCAAGACGCGATCTAATGAGAATGAATATTAGGCCAGAGTTGCACCTTATCTAGGATAGGGGTAAGATACTGAAGCCAAGGGCTCGTTACACACTACCCCTGGCCAAACGAGTTGAATTTTGCAATTGGATCAGGTCTGTGAGATTTCCAGATGGATTTGCATCAAACTTGAGAAGGTGTGTACCTCCAGGTCAGGGCCGCTTAACTGGATTGAAATCTCATGAATGCCATATCATAATGCAAAGATTACTGCCAGTGGCAGCCCGTGCATACTTGGACAAGGATATATCTGATGCTATAATAGAGTTATGTAACTTCTTCAAGAAAATGTCTGCCAAAAGTTTGAATGTGAGTGACCTTATATCAGCCCGGTCGGATGTGATTATTATCTTATGTAAATTAGAGAAGATTTTTCCCCCGACTTTTTTTTGATATTATGGTCCATTTGGCTATTCATCTCCCTGAAGAGGCAATTTTAGGGGGACCCAAACACCTGAGATGGATGTATCCAATTGAATCATATTTGAAAGAGCTCAAGGGATGTGTAAGAAACTCGGCTAAACCAGAGGGGTCGATTGCCGAGGCATATGTGGCAAAAGAGGCATTGATATTTTGTGCTCGTTATTTCAATGACGTAGAGACAAAGTTTAATCGACCCCGTAGAAACCCGATATGTGAAGTGACGTCACAACTTTCGGTTTTTCGATCACAGTGCATCCCACTTGGAGGTCGAAAGAGCGTAGCTCTATCTCCGGAGAAGCATAAACAGGCACAATTTTACATTCTTAATAATTGCCCCAAAATAGACATGTATTTGCAGTAAGTGGTTTCATTATATTCTTTGGTAACACCAAAACAAATGCAATGTTTGGTAACATCATGTGGCTTATATTCTTTTTTTTTTTGTGGCAGAGAACACARGCAAGAGTTGTTGGCGCGTGGAGTTAGTGAATTGGAGTTTCATCACAAACACGAATTTGCAGATTGGTTTTACAAAAAGGTACGTTCTAATCAAGCTAAATACGAAACAACAATTTTGAGTTTATTAAGTTTATCCTTTTGACCCAAGCTAAATACAAACCAACATAGATATTTCCAAAACAATAGAAGTAAAATATTGCTCCCTTCATCTCAAAAAATGAGATATTAGTTCTTAATTCATGAACTTCAGGTGTACTATCATCCTCGGTCAGTATCTAAAGAAGTGTACGCATTGGCGTCTGGATGTGACCATTTATACCAATCATATGGTGGATGTGTAGTTAATGGAGTTCGTTTCTTGACTCATGACCGTGACATTCGTCGGCTAACACAAAACAATGGTGTGTCAGTGCCTGGAGTGAGTGGATAGATGTATTATGGCATTTTACAAGAAATTCTAGAACTTCATTATACCGATCGATTGTCGATTGTCTTATTTCGATGCAAATGGTTTAAATCTGATCATCATCGACATATTGTGAATGATAGAAACATCATAAATATAGACACCAGTACCGAGGGTTACAAAGAYGACCAGTTCATTCTTGCCACTCAAGCCAGACAAGTGTTTTATACCAACGACCCTTCTCGTCCTGCAAAATGGCAGATTGTCCATGAATTTCACCATACTGTGGATGCTAGTTCATCGACAAACTTATTACCTGAAGTAGATCTWTTGCACCCCGATAACTCTTCACAATTCTCACTTTTTGTTGATCTTGGAAATCTCGAGTATGTTGAGCTACATCAAGCTAACATGCCGCTTGACCACGTTGTTGAAACTCCCGGTCCATCATCAAGTACAACTACATCATATGACATGTATAGCGATGGCGATGACATGGAAGATGACACCATAGTCGAGTACGAAAATATTGAACAACAAGATCCTATAACGAGTGATGATGAAACAAATGATGATTTGCAAACATATGACAGTGATTCCGATTGACATCGTGACAATACTGTTTGATCTTTTGATGTGTGTAATGGGTATTTTAATGATATATCAATTCACATAGTCTTTTTATTTTTTTTTAATCATTAACCGTTACAATTATAATCATTGCATGTTAGTTTTTATTTTTTTAAGTTTTAAAATTTTTATTTCTTAATAAATTATCATTAGGTGAGTTATTATTATTATTATTATTATTATTATTATTATTATTATTATTATTATTATTATTATTATTATTATTATTATTATAAATTTCTCACTAGGTAAGTTATTATTATTATTATTATTATTATTATTATTATTATTATTATTATTATAAATTTCTCATTAGGTAAGTTATTATTATTATTATTATTATTTTTAAGTTTCTCATTAGGTAAGTATTATTATTATTATTATTATTATTATTATTATTATTATTATTATTATTATTAAAACATCCACCAAAAGTATTGGACAAGGCGGGGGCGGCAATCCGTAAATTTATTGGGCGCGGCAATAAGAATTGGGACCAAAAAAAAGGGGGAAGGGTTTTGTATTTCCAGAGTATTGCCGTGACCCTCCTGTTCTTTCTTTCAAAACCTCCGAATAATTTTTTTTTCTAGGGTCTGCTTTTAAGAATTCTCTGTAAGTTATTGGAAAAAACTCTCAATCCAAGCAAGGTTTTTCAGTTCTTCTGCCCTTGTCGGATACTCGAGCATAGCGAATTACAGGTTAGTATTCTGACCATTTTTTTTTTAGTTTTACACCACAATTTCATGATATTTAGGGATTAATTGGTGGATTTTGTATAAAATTCTAAAACCTTAGTTTTATTCTGAGTTTTTTTGATTCTATAAATCTGTTCTACATGGTTGCATGTGTGAGAATCAAGATGCCTTCATCCTTGGGAGGCAAATTCTGAATATGTTGTTAATGCTCATGAGTGCTTCCATTTTTTTAAATAATTGTAGTTATAGGAAAAACTTATGGCTCTGAAAATTGGATTTGGTTATGGCTTAAAAAAATTGGATTTTTTTTTAATTTCAACTTCAAGACTGAAACTTTTTTTCCACTCTTTTGCTCATCATCATTGTCTTTTGGCAGTTAACCAACTTTGTGGGTTTAAATCGTGACGATTGGGTGGGGCAGAGCTTTTCTTCTGCACGTAATCTGTACGAGTCACTTGAATGCAATCAAAGACAAGTAAATATATCGTAAACCTTCTTACACTAACATTGTGCGTTATTGGTGTGCTTATAAGTATTTTTGAGATGGTGTTTGCTATTAATTTGTCGAGCATTAATTTGTCAAATATGTAGTTCTTCAACTATGAGATATCCTGCTTTTTTATTTTTGTGGTAGCATCGACTGTTTTTTGTGATGAAGCATGCATATATTTGTGTTTTGATGCATTTTTGGTAGTTGTCTTTACTCATATCAGCTGCGCAAGGGATAGATAGTGAACAATAAGAGATAGAGGTTGTCGTTTTTGATAGCATTTTTTAAGAGTACAAAGTGATGATGATGAAAATAATTCTTGACCATTTCCTATAGATGTCGTAGGACATGTTAACTAAGGGTCGCATGCTTGAAGTCATTTAGTGGTTATTGTAAATCACCTATGATAAACCTCATTTTAGACGTTTGGAATTGATGGGGAAATGACTGAGTATGAAAGATTTGTGTATTTGGAACAATTTATTCTCTATGAACAAATGAATTTCCTATACGAACTTTATGTGAAGTCTGAGGTTATTAATTTGTTGGCTGTGTTTATTTTTGTTTGTCTGAAATATTTTCTATGAAACTAAAATGTACGGTCTGGTTGTTCGAAATAGTAATGTTTATCACCGTTACAATAAAGTAACTGATGTGTTTGTTCATTGACAAAAGCTTTGGAAAGGATAAAAATTGGTGAGTCTTATAATAGTCAAAAAGGGTAAAAATGCTAATTACCCAAATAATCTTTGTCAATTACAGTAAACACACACGTGATATGCAACAAATGCTGCTCTAACCAAGAAATAACATTAGTAAAACCAAACAATGGACAAAATTATATAAACAGTGTTCAGGATCAAGTGTTGTTTCCTGTAATAAGCTTAGCTTCTATAAAGCTTGTAAATATGGAAAAATGCATGCAATTAATTTCCCCTCTATTGAATCAAGGTCCAATGCTCAATTTTATTTGATATACTCTGGTGTATGAGGTCTAGCTACAATGCCTGATCATTATAGATATTGTGTACCTTTTATGGATGAGCTCACTAGATATTTTAAGTTGCATTGTATGTTGTTTCTGTTGGCATTATTATTTATTTAATTTAGTTTGAGAACAAACCAGAGTTTGGAGCCAATGCCACCCCGAAATCGAAGACGGCGCCGAAATGATGAAGAACAACCAGAATCGGGAATGCCCATTCCCGTTCTCCCTGAATTGCCTGAGCCTGACTTAGGTATTGCTTCTTTCTACCTTCTTTTTATCCAAAGACCTTTACCAAATAAATATAAATTATTTATCATAGGCCTTAATCATAGTGGGTCCATGACATTCTTGAGACTTTCTTGATCTTATAGTGGGTCTAAACCAGAGCTTGGAGCCAATGCCGCCCCGAAATCGAAGACAGCGCCGAGACGTTGAAGAACAACCGGAGCCGGGATCGCCCATTCCTGTTCTCCCTGAATTGCCTGAGCCTGTTCTCCCTGAATTGCCTGAGCCTGACCTAGGTATTGCTTCTTTCTACCTTCTTTTTATCCAAAGCCCTTCACCAAATAAGTTTAATTTATTGAGCATAGGCCTTAATCATAGTGGGTCCATGACATACTTGAGTTTTTCTTGATCTTATAATCATACTTGACATTCCATTTTTTTTCTTTATTAATTGGAATGTATATTAAAACCAAATCAAAAATGGAACCTTGAGATTTGGTAAAGTTATAAATGAAAAATTACAAGTATAAACCTATAAATAACCCATGAGGTTACAATGTTTTCTAAGACAAGCACATGTCTGAACAACATATTGTGGACATTCTAATCTTCTCCCCCGATAGGTGCACCAACCACTGAAAAAACAAAGTAGAAGAAGACTCGGTCAAACTCAAAGGGTAAGAATTTACATGAAATATGGGTGGTAGCAGGAAAGAAGAAGCTGCCGATCGAGTTCGATTTTCAAGGAGCATCTGTCCTCCCGATTGGCCCCAACCAAAAATATTATACCCGGGCAATCAGCAATAAAATTAAGGAACTCGTCATCCCTTGTCACAGGAGCTGGGCTTCAGTCCCAGACGAACAGCAACACAGAATTTTTAAACGAGTATCGGTAAGTTATTTGTAGTTTCTGTAGATTTTTTGTGTTATTTAATGTTTGGCTTAACTTATTTATATGTAATATTACAGAAATACTTTGATATGAAGGGTGACCTTAGCAAGAGCCAATACATTGCGGTAAAAAAGTTCTTTTGAACGAACAGCGGCTTCACGTTATAGTCGTTTCAAGGCCTCAGCTCACTCTTATTACCAGAGCCAGCTAAATGATCCACAAAATCCAAAGTTCTCTGGTAATTACTTGAGTATGAGCGCTGAAGATTGGAAAAATGTATTGCTTTGTTCACTTCGCCGGAATACAAGGTAAAATCTTTAATCTCATTTTGTGTTTTTAACTTATTCTATTATGGTTTTTTTTCACTAAATTATTACCGGCCAATGCATTCACAGAATAGATCGATGAAGAATGCAATCAATCGAAAAAAACAAAAGTATCCTTGTTATCAAGGATCCAAGAGCCTCGTTGCCCACGCTGTGGACTGGGTACGTATTTTTTATTATTATTATTATATTATTATTATTATTATTATTATTATTATTATTATTATTATTATTATTATTATTATATTATTATTATTCTAATTTGTTATATTTTACCTATTCCAAAGCAACGAGATGAGGAAAATAAAATAAGGATAAGGACGCGGATGAGGATGACTGTGATGACGAGGGTTGACGCTCCGAGCTTCATTGAATTATTTCGAAAGAAGCACATTGATAAAAGTGGCAAGTGGGTAAATAAGGATGCCGAGGATGATTATGTAAGTTCTCATGTTGGAATATAATCTGTGCAATACATAAAACTATCATATGTATATATATATATATATATATATATATATATATATATATAATATATAATTTATTAATACTATTAATGTTTGCAGTATATTATACATATGGGAGAACTTGGAATTTAAGGTTTAAAGTTTCAATTTATGTTATATCTTTGGGAGTTGGATAACATTTTAAGTCTTAGGGGCATATTTATTTCATCTAAGGGTCTGACCTTAGATTCTTTTACAATAATTACAAAAAAATGACCTCTGAAATTAGTCTAATTACAGAAAAAAAAAAACATAAAATGGACAAACCATGTGATTGTGTTATTTGACAGTGTGAAATTGACTATTTATGACTTTTGCGTTGTCTCTTATCTTTTAAACTTACAAAAACTACCCCTGAAGTTCTGATTTTTTCTTTTTCTCTTCTCTTTTCTATATTGCAGTTTCAACTTGTTGAAGCAAGAGAAAATCATATTGTTACATCAGCCGATGGAATTGGAGCTGTAGATGAGAGAGCAGTTATGAGGGAAGTGCTCGGTGTTCGACGAGGCCACGAACGTGGTATTGGCCGGACCCTCAAGGGTTCAAGATATCATGACATTCCCGAATCATCTAGTGTTTTGGCCGCCGAAACTCGTGAAAGGTCTATCACCCCAGATGTTGCCTCTCTTACGAAATAGGTTATTATTTTCTCATTTCCCATAACTAAATTTGTTTGAAGTAGCTGGAATAGTGGTACTATATTTATATACCTTGGAGAATTTTAAGGAGTCGAAGAAACTGTGTGAATCATGATGTGTTTCATTGTGGGAACAGTTTTATGCTTTGCTGAAATCAAGAAATCTTATTCTCTGAGGGGTATTGGTTAGTCGTTTTAATTTGTGTGAATAATGATGTGTTTCATTGTGGGAACAATTTTATGTTTTGTGCTTTTCTTGTAAAAATTCTTAAAATGTTGTTGTTCTTGAGGGTATTGGCCAGTCGTTTTATTTTGTGTGTTACACTTGGGAAAGAAAATGATGACGAGTTCACACATTCCGGGTTTTTAATCAGTCTAATAAAAATTATATATTATTTTTTTTTATCTATTTCAATTAGTGATTAGGGCAAAGTTAGAGGGGCAAGTTTTATACTAGTTTTGCTCATGACTGAACTTCATGCATATGTAAATCCCATATCTCAAACACATTTATATGGTGGGGGGTATAACTATGAAAAGTAGTTGATATTTTAGTGTTATTTTTTTTTTTTTTTTGCTAAGCGTAGTACAAATTCTGACCATATGGACTTATTTTATATTGCTTGCATTTAATTAGTAGAAATTATTGTATGTAGTAAAAATCAGACTCCACAGTACTGTAAGAAGGTTCAGGTAATCAGCAGATCATAAGAGCACAAGCCTGCCTGAAATGATCAATATTTGAAGTTTGTAATTATTTATGTAAATATAATCATTTACTAAACTAGATTATATGTTGCATATACATTTATGACATCAACACAGTTCATATATCATACATTCTCATTCCAAGTTTTGATTAATGTATTTTTATGAATAATTTCTTATTTTAAAGGTTGAACAAATGTCGAAGATCATTAATCTTCTTAAGGCAAAAGTTGGGATAGAAGTTGAGATAGAGGATATGCTTGATGATGATGAGCCTCGTGGTGCGGACGAGCATGGTGGATCTTCTCGTGGTGAGGACGAGCATGGTGGATCTTCACATTAGTTTGGTATTGAAGTGTATAATCGTTTTGAATACTCTATCTAATGTTGGAACTAATAGGATTGGTTGATGTAATTTGACGTGTACAAGTTGCTTGTTGGAATGTATATGCTTAATGTCAATTTATTTTAAGTTATTTATGAATTGGAACAAAATTTTGGTTGAATAGGTGCACAATCAATAGGAATGGCTGCTCTAATTTGTGTAACACTATTGGAGCGATTTGTTGTTCCTATTGGTTATTTAAGCTACAGGAACGACATAAAGTCATACCAATAGATATACAGGCAAAAGTTTATAGGAGCAAAAATATGTTGTTCCAATAAATATACAGGCAAAAGTATAGGAGCGACAATTTTGAAACGACTTATCGTTCCTATTTGTATTAAATCTACAGGAGCGACATAAAGTTGTTCCTATACATATACAGGTAGAGTTCTATAGGAGCGACAATTTAGAACGACTTATCGTTCCTATTCGTATATAAGATACAGGGGCAACAAAAGTCGTTCCTATAGATATACAGGCAAATGCCTATAGGAGCGACAATTTTGGAACGATATGTCGCTCCTATAGATCAAAAGCAAAGACAACAACACTTGTAGGAACGACTTTTTTCCTTCCAGTAGGTGTCATTTGTTGTAGTGCAATCTATATTTACAATATAAGTATTAGGTACATATTAAACATGCTTTTAAATCTAAAGGCCTGATATTAAGTATTAATTAAAATATCATAGGAAATATCCTTAATCATATCAAAAAATTTAGCGACACTTTTAGCAAAAAGTCTGTTTGTTTACTATTATGACTATACTTTTTATTAAGCAAGTGGTTAGCTGAGCTAAACCATAATCTGTATAAAAGGGAAGAGATGCCCGTGTATTCAAGCAACGAAGAACAATAAATCATTTTCCCAAAATTTTACATTCTGCAGTTTATGCTTTAGGCAAATACTTGGGTGAGACCGATCTCATACTATAAGACCACTTTTTACCATACCCACCTACCCATTTGACCTAACACCCATCCCAACTATTTTTCCGGCTAGTTTGAAAAATTGAAAAATTCACCAAATATTCGTTTTTCATCGTATTGCAATTTTGGGCTGTACGATTATTCGTCTTATTGTTGCGCATCAACCTGCAAATTTTCAGATTTTTTCGATTTTCTTTACTATTTTTTCGACTAGTTTGAAAATTAAAAAAATTCACCAAATATTCATTATTCATAATTTTGCAATTCTGGGTTGTACGACTGTTCGTCTTATTGTTGCGCATCAACCTGCAAATTTTTAGATTTTTCTGATTTTTTTTACTATTTTTCTGACAAATTTGAAAAATTGAAGGGGGTTGGGTCCAGTTTTGGGTTGTTGGGTCTGAGTTTGGGTTGTTTCCTGGGTTTGGGTCACTTTACAAAATGGTAAAATGTGGTCTCATTCTATGAGACCGGTCTCACCCAAGACCTACTTTATGCTTTAAAATGGTATCCTGAGCCAATGAGGGATAAATTTTTTCCGGCTACCGCTAGCTCAACAATGGCGGCGGCATCAACCTCATCATTTTCCTCACAAATGGAGACCAGCTCCATTCTACCCAGCTCAATTCCCCACATCGTGCCGCTCAATCTCCGACTTGATCGAGGGAATTACAACTATTGGAAAACTCAAGTGCTCTCAACAGTCCGAGCTTATGGATTGAAGGCATCCTTCTCGAAACATTACCAGCTCCAGCAAAATTTCTCCCAATTGGTATGTCATCAAACCTAAATCCTAATTATATGGCTTGGATGCAGAAAGATCAATTTCTATTCAGTTGGATGTTGGCGTCAATCACTGAATCAATGTTAGGGCATCTCACTCTTTGTGTCACTGCATCTGATATATGGAATGCATTAGCTCAATTATTTCAGTCTCAGTCAAAATCTCGAGCATTGCAGTTGAGGTTTGTTCTTCAAACAGTCAAAAAGGGAGACCTATCAGTTGATGAGTATTTCTTAAAGATGAAGAATATAGCTGATGATTTAAACTCTTAGCCGATAAGTGATGATGAGCTCATACTGTATATTCTATGAGGTTTTGGACCTGAATATGAGTCAGTTGTTGTTAATCTTACTACCAGAATTGACTCTCTCTCACTTCAAGAAGTTCGATTTGCCCTTCAAACACATGAGCTGCATATACAACAAGCCACCACTACAAATCATACCTTTGTTGCCCTAAACACAAGCACAAACAGCTTTAATACTAGCCCTAATCCTACTGCAAATGTTCCATATAACGGAAATTATTGTTTTCGTGGCTATCAACACAATGGTGCAAGAGGAGGAGGTATAAATTCTCGTGGCCGTGGTAGAGGTGGTAGATACTATAAGAACACAAACGACAAACCATCATGTCAACTCTGTGGAAAACCTGGTCACATGGCTCTAAAGTGCTTTAAGAGATTTGATGTGAATTTCTTAGGCCCTCCCACTGACACTAACAGTTCAAACTTTTCTATGGCAAACCCTCAAGCTCATTTGAGTGAAAGATCAAGTGCAGGGGTCAGTGCTACAGATGGATATTGGTATTTTGACAATGGTGCAACAAATCATGTAACTGCAGACATGGAGAATCTGACTCTACAATCATCAGACTATCAAGGACAAGAAAGGCTTGTAGTAAGTAATGGTTCATCTCTTCCTATATTTAAAATAGGTTCAGGACATATACCTACATCTACACACTCAAAATCCCTATCTCTCAAAAGCATTCTGTTTGTGCCTAATATAACCAAAAACTTACTTAGCATTTCTCAAGTCACAAAAGACAACAATGTTCTTATTGAGTTTTATCATGATTGTTGTCTTGTTAAGGACAAAACTACACACAAAATCCTGCTGGAGGGCAAGCTCAAACATGGACTATACCAGCTTGATCTCTCTGGTCTCCACAAGTCAAAAGCTTCATCATTTACCTCATGTACTCAAGCTCATCCTATCTCATATCTCTCCACTGTTAATGTTTGTAATAAAGAACCTGTTATTCTATCTGTTTCAAAAAATGATACATGGCATCAAAAATTAGGTCATCCTTCTAAGACTTTTCTAGTTACTGTAATGAATAAGATGAGAATTCCTGTCTGTTTGAGTGATATCAATTTCTGTCATGCTTGTAAACTTGGAAAAATGAATTGCAAAAATTTTGTATCTCAGCCTACCAAATCTTCTGCTCCATTTCAATTAGTACATTTAGATATTTGGGGTCCTTCTCATGTGTTATCTTGTGATGGTTATAGATACTACATACACTTTATTGATGATTATACAAGATACACATGGATTTATCCTCTAAAAACAAAGTCTCAAGCTTATCCAGTTTTTCAAAATTTCATCACTCTTGTTGAGAGGCAGTTTCAGAAAAAGGTTAAATGCCTGCAAACTGATTGAGGAGGAGAGTACAGATCTTTTACTCCTCTCTTATCAAAACTAGGGATTCAGTTCAGAAATCCCTGTCCCCACACACATCATCAAAATGGCAGAGCTGAAAGAAAACACCTACACATTATTGAAGTAGGTCTATCTTTGCTAGAACAAGCCTCACTTCCTTTCAAATTTTGGTGGGATGCTTTTTACTCAGCCACACACACAATAAATCTTTTACCAACACCTACCCTCGAAAACATCTCTCCTCATCAGGCCTTATTTCATCATTCTCCAGACTACAAATTTCTAAAAGTTCTTGGTTGTGCTTGCTACCCTTACCTCGGACCTTACAATGCACACAAATTCATGTTTAAGTCCTCAAAATGCCTCTTTCTAGGGTACAATGCTCATCATAAAGTCTATAAATGTCTAAGTACCACAGGAAAACTGTATATAGCAGCCACGGTTGAAATCAATGAGTCTGAATTTCCTTACAAGGAAATGTTTCAAACAAAACCACAATCCTCTTCTTCATCACATCCTCCTCACACTATTCCTATGCCTCTTCCTGCACTTCCTGTCCCAACTAATACTCAATTCACAGCCCCTGATCATCAACACAATAGTGCATGCTCAAGTCCAGAAGGCATTAATCTCACAGTTCATCTTCCTATCTCTCCTTTACAGTCCACTCACACCTCTGACATCACAATTCCTCCTGCTCATCTCTTAAATCCACCTCCACTTCCTACTCACTCAATGGTAACTAGGTCCAAAAATGTTATTCACAAAACAAAAGTTCTGTATGCAATCACTTCCTCAATCCCTCACCTTGAACCATTATCGGCTTCACAAGCACTTCTTGATCCTGGCTGGAAAGCTACAATGGAGTTGGAGTATAATGCCCTGATAGAAAATAAAACCTGGAGATTGGTTGAGTATAAATATTTTATGCATGTTATTTCAAACAAATGGGTTTTCAGGACCAAGTACAAACTTGATGGAAGCATAGATAGATTAAAATCAAGGCTGGTTGCTAGAGGTTTTGAACAATATGCAGGAATAAATGTTTTGGACACTTTTAGTCCTGTTGTTAAGCCCAGCACAGTTAGATTGATTCTTACTCTAGCTGTCACATCTCATTGGTCTATACAGCAGATTGATATAAATAATGCTTTTCTACATGGTGATTTAAAGGAAGAGGTGTACATGGCTCAACCAGAAGGCTTTGTAGATTCATCTAATCCCAATGCTGTTTGTAGGTTAACCAAGGCTCCTTATGGTCTTAGGCAAGCTCCTAGGTCGTGGTTTAACAAGCTTAAAAACTTTCTTTTGTCCATAGGGTTGTCTGTTTCAGTGTCTGACACATCCTTGTTCTACAAGAAAACCAAAAACACTCTTCTGGTGGTTTGGTCTATGTTGATGATATTCTTGTAATAGGTGATGATTCAAGTGCAGTTAATGACATAATTCATCTTCTAGGTAAAAGCTTTGCTCTTAAAACCCTAGGTGAAGTAAACTACTTTTGAGGGTTAGAAGTCCTAAGAAAAGAAGCTGGTATGTTGCTTCATCAAACAAAGTATGCCTATGAATTATTGTGCAAAACAGGTTTAGAAAACTGCAAACCAAAACTCACTCCCCTGGTTCCAAGTCAGAAACTGCATCTTAAGGATAGCAAACTGTTTGATCAACCTACATTGTATAGAAGTACTATTGAAGCTCTGCAATATCTGACTATGACAAGGCCAGACATTTCTTTTGCTGTGAACAAATTATCTCATTTTCTACAAGCACCAACTGTCAAGCATTGGATGGCATGTAAACATTTGCTCAGATACATCAAAGGCAGCATTTCTCTTGGAATTTTCTTTCATCCTGCTTCAAAGTTAAACATTAAAACCTATTCAGATGCTGATTGGGCCAGCTGTATTGATGATAGAAGGTCTACAGGGGGTCATTGTTTGTTTCTTGGAAAGAACTTGATAACATGGAGCTCCAAAAAGCAATGTGTGGTCTCAAGAAGTAGTGCAGAGTCTGAGTATACGTCATTAGCTGACACTACTTCAGATGTGATGTGGCTGAACTCTTTACTTCAGGAAATGGGAGTTTCAGCATCCTCAACTCCTATCATTTGGTGTGACAATATTAGTGCTGCTGCTAGCCTCCAACCCTGTGTTCCATGCAAGAACCAAACACATAGAAATAGATGTGCATTTTGTTAGAGAAAAGGTGCTTGCCAATCAGGTTGAGGTCAGGTTCATCTTATCTGAAGATCAAACTGCAGATTTGTTCACCAAGCCATTATCATCTCCAAGGTTCCACAACCTTTGTGGAAAGTTGTCTCTTAGAAACAGGTTATTCAAGTCCAGTCCAGTTTGAGGGGGGAATATTGAGATGTATGCAAAGTATAGGGGTCAAATTGTAATTCTTTTCTAAAGTCAGAATTAGTCAAAGTTGTTAAGAGTTTGTTAGAGGCTGTTAAGCAAGTGGTTAGCTGAGCTAAACCATAATATGTATAAAAGGGAAGAGATGCCCGTGTATTCAAGCAACGAAGAACAATAAATCATTTTTCCCAAAATTTTACAATCTGCAGCTTATGATTTAACATGACTATACTTTTTAATAAATGTATTTGAATAATAATGTATTTAAATAATGACACTTTCACAAAAATCTTGAGTTTTTTTTTTAACTACACATATGACGACTCTTTTAAAAAAGAGTAACTAAATAATGACATTTTACAAAATTGTCAGTTTCTCCCATGTGGTGATACTTTTTCAAGAAGCATATTTTGAGTAAGGACACTTTCGCAGAAGTGTGACCAATATAAACGCTTTCACAAAAATGTTTTTTTTTTTCAAAATCTTGTTAGACAATTTTGTTAACATATCACTAAATCGATTAAAGTAATAAAGTTTTATTGTTAGCGTATAGTATTTATAATATTTTTCTAACACTTAATTTACTATTTTTCTAATTTTAATTTATTTTACCTACGAAAAATAGTTATTTGGTAATTGTGCGTAGGCAAATTTGTTTCTCTATTTTGTATTCCATTTCTTAATATAATATACAATACATAGAAAATAGAATTATTAATACATAAAAATAATTCTTAATTTATATATATAGTAAAATAATTTTTCTCTTCACATGTACCTCTTCACAAATATATATAGCAATATAAATATATAAAGGGGTTTTTGTGGACCACTTCCTTTACCTTCTTTCATTTTGGGGTTTACTCCCCTTTTAAATTTTCTTTGTTTCCACTCCCTAGCTCCATATATAATTTAAAGTTAGCTCCCTTGAGACCAATATGCCCTTATATTTTTGTGCAGAAAATTGAGTACTTAGTTGTAACATACTTAATTCTTAGGTACAGAATAAAGAATACTCAGAAAATTACCAGATAGTACTTAGGCCCAACATGCTTCAGTAGAATTAAAATTTCTCTAAAATTCCGTACCTCTCTTTGACCGAAACAGCTCCGGGTGAGATGGGTTGTGATGCCACCAGTCGGAAAGTTACCGCCCCTAATTCGTTTTACAGACGATAACACCGTCTAACTTCTATTCACAGAAGTTGAACTACAAGTTATCCGACTCCTTCAGTAACTGTTCAGCACAGCCTTAGTTCGTTTCCTACACTAGGCGTACGAGATACTTGATTTATAGAGATAATTTGTTAAGCACACATGTTGAACCAGAAGCCTTTATTTTATTAAGAACTTAAAATAAAATTTATTACATTAGTAATCTCCTTTTGGGAGGAGAAAACTTGTTTAGCTTCTCATAGAGATGGCTTGCACTCGTAAATACATAAACTTCATAATACAAACTATTAAAACACTCTTTATTCTTACACACAAAACACTCTTTCTTTATTATATTTCTTAATATGAGAAAATAGAAGGTGATGAGCGATGCCTTCTGCTTCCTCCAAATCCCGAATTTATAGAAGTCTGGCGGACTTGAAATCTGGACTTCACATAGCTTGTAAATTAATTGACGTCATTGCTTACGTCTTTATTTGCATTATTGTCCTCTGTTAGCTGGTGGAATCTTCGCTTTCTAGAGGCACGTTCTTGAGGGACCTAATCATCACATGATTCTTTTATTATTGTCGGGGAATCCTTCACTTTTTTGATTTGTGCAGTCCTCGGGCAAAACGTGTTTTTGGTGGTCCCTGCTCACTTGGCCTATTATGTTTGGACTTTGTACCAAACTCTGGCTCCTTCTGATTTGAGCATTCCGGACTTATTTTCTCCATCCATCTCCAAACGTGGGCCATGTTACAGATTTTTGGCGAGTTTCTTTACTCCCTGGTAGCTTGTTGTTCCACAGAAGAGATCTCTTTTTCTCAAATAAATCTTCTGCAAATCCTGTTGTGTTTCCTGTCATTGTGTTTAACAGGAAAGACCCATTCACCGTATTCTGGAAGAACTTGAATGGGAACATGGCTTTGTCCATCTCGGTGAGGCAGACCCAAAGACCCCATGCCCTTCTTGTGGACATGTCGTCTTCCGTGAGTGATGCCACTAACGGAATTCCTTCAGATGATGGTGCTTTGATTTTCTTCATTGCTTCCACGTCTAGTCTCCTGAGGTTGATGAAATGGAACACTTCATGCATTCCCTTTACGACTGGTTCTGGTGCTGCGCTAAAGAAATATAACTCTAGGATATCACCCCGTGCCAGATGTGGGTTATTCGCCCATGTCTCATGCACTGCATCTTGTATCCATCTCGGAAGTTGTGATATTTCCGAGAAGATTGGCGATCTTGTATGAACTGATGCTAAGGCCCAGAATTCATACCATCTTTTTACATCTTGTGGATGAGATTCTGGCATCATCCATACTCTAGGATATCTTCGGGAAACATATACTAGACATTTTGCCGGATTAATTCCCACCCTGGTTATTAACTTCTCCCATCTCTATTGGTAAACCTAAAAATGAGGAGTCTTCAAAATCTCATAAGTATCGATCTTAGATTTTCCTGTCTGTGGCCTAAGATCGATCTCTTCCACATTAACCCCTGAGGCGGTGGGTTGACTCGAAGACTCGGGATTTGACTCCAGAGTATCGATTTTAACTTGAGATGGTTCATCCGTGGATGATTCCATCTTAGTTCTCGTGCTAGGGGTACTTGAACCCCCTGCTACAGGTATAGAGCCCTGTACTCGAAGTGTCTCTTTTTACACCATTGAAGATGTCGCCCGGAGAAGGGGCTTTCTCATTACAGACCATAACTGTTCATTGGTCTGTATGCAACCTCGTATTTGATCGGAAACAGCTTCCCGATCAACTCGTTGTAACCTTCCGGCTACCTCTGCATTGAGGGTCAATGCATCGAACTCGCGTTGAAGCATCTCCAGATGTTCCCTTAGATGCCTCGCCATTTTGAGGAACGAATCAATCTCTGATCCCTCCATCTCTCGTTAAAAAATCTGCAAGAACATTTTCATGAGATTTTATAATGACAATATCAAAATCATAATATTGACATTCAGCTTGCCATCTAAGTAATCTAGCCTTTTCGGGTTTAGATTCAATTTTGTTTTTCAAAAAGGCTTTAACGCTCAAGTTATCAGTTTTTAAGGTGAATTTCTTAGATAGTAGAAATAAAGGCCATTTCTTAAACTCCTTTCTAACTGCGAAAAACTCCTTCTCATTGATATGACATCGGTTTGCCTCGTTATTTGAGAATAGCCCACTGCAATATCTACATGGCATTTCTCCTTTGGGCGTTAGTTTCGTAAGAACCGCTGCCCACCAATAATCACTGGCATCCGTGTATAGGACCAGCTCGTCCTCGTCATTCGGAATTGCCAATTTGGGGAGTTGTTTGCAAACCTCCTTTAACTGTTTAATTCCTTCGAGGTGTTCTTTTTTCCATTTAAAATCGGCATCCTTTTTTAGTAGGGAACTAAACACCTTCCTGTAATGTGCCAGGTTATTTATGAACATCCCGGCGAAATTAACAACTCCTAGAAAACTTTGAAGTTGTTTCTTATCCTTGAGTGTGTCTGGAAATCCCTGTATCTTTTCTACAATGTGATTCTGTAGAATAATTCCAGACTCATCGATCTCTATTCCAAGGAACTCGATATTTCTTGTAGCAATTACTGCCTTCTTTTCTGAAAGCACTAATCCTTCCTTGCGACAAACATCTGAGAAGATCTCTAAATGTTTTAGATGATCCTTCATGTTTTTTGATGCGATGAGTATATCATCAATGTATACAAACATGAAGCTGAAATAATCTTTAAAAAGATTATCCATCTTTCTTTGATATATCTGGGGTGTATTTGCTAGACCCATCGGCATAACATTCCAGATATAGTGTCCTTGTGGTGTAGAGAAGGCCGTGAATTTCTTGCTTCCTTCTTCCATTTTGATCTGGTAGAATCTAGATTTGCAATCAAACTTTGAGAACACTTTTGCATTCTTAATGCAATTTACCAAATGCTCTCAACTTGGGATATAATATCCATCAAACTCCAAGATGTTATTGATTCATTTGTAATTAATCACCAATCTTGGTTTTCCCCTTTTTATTTCTCCATGGTTGCGAACCAAGAATCCTGGGCTGCTGTATGGAGAAAGTCCTGCTTCAATTAACTTAAGGTCCATGTGTTCCTTAAGTATTTGTTGCATATCCTTTTGATCTTCTTGACTCATCAGGATAGGCTTATATCTGACAAACTCATTTTCTTTTCCGGTTTTCACCTTCAAAGATGCTCTGAGTTTATTTCTATCCCACCACGCTAGAGGATCTTCATTGAAATTCTTTTGAATTTTTCTTTTGATGTCCTCCAGTGTAATTTGTTCTTCTACGGTGGTGTCTGGTTGTGCACTCGTGTCTAGGCTAGACTTGAGAAGTTCAATCGTTTGTGACTTAATCCCCTCTTCCTTTCGTCCTCCTAGTCTCTCATTTCGTAGTTGGAGAATTGCTTCTTCATACCTTCTTTGATCTTTCATCTTTGGGTGTCGAAGTTTCCCTTCATCACAACGCTTGCTGGGAAAATTGATTGGCATTTTTCCGTGGAATGCCTCTCTCAGTCGTTGTACTATAATCTTATGATCGCAAAGGGTTGTGAAAATAAGCCTTCTAGTCTCATTTTCCTGCGTAAATCTTTTGAATGTCTGTAGGAAATTATTCCCTAACAGAATATCCGCTCCCGTATCATGGAAATAGATTGGTGGAGTTTTAACTTTGTACCACGGGGTACCGTTTGGTCCTCGTATCATCATTTCTGCTTGCTTGATCCCTCTTTTAAAGACTAGGATCCTTTTAGAGAAATCTCTTCCCACTACTGGAGATAATTCTTCTTCTATTTCTTTAGGGAAGACTTCTGGTTTAGCCGTGCAGATTCCTGCACCTGAATCAATGTAAGCTGCGAAATATTCCGCACGATATCTTGAATATATCATTCCAACATGAATGTATATGGAGAATGGGCTGGTACTCATTTAATTCTGTATCTTTTTTCACCCACCGTAAACTCCATTCCATCTCTTAATCTTTCCCAAGGTTTATGATCCTCGAGAAACTCTATCCCTAGAGTTAGTTTCTCTGGGATTCCCCTCAATAACTGTTTCAATTTCTCCGATCTTGAGGATTCCTTGATATTTTCCCAGGGAAGGTTGTTGCAAGTAATACAATGCATCACAAGGGAAGATGTTATCTTTTTGAGTGATGTCGAATATTACTTCTACACCTCTCCATCCTTCTGGGCACTTCAACTCCTCCATTAGTCTTGAATACTTCAGGAGTTCGATTGCTTTGGCTAATTCTTGGACCTTCCCATTGAGGTCCGTTGATCATTCTGTCTTGTTGGAAAGACATTCTCCTTGGCTCGATCATGAGACTCTTACTTTTATTAAGAACCGGCCGATCTTGAATTCTCATATCAATCTCTCTTATTGTTGGAGATTGCATGATCTCTGGTAAGACTGCCTTTGCTACGTCTTCAAAGATCCTTGGTATTTCTATGAACTCTTTTCTCAGGAATACTTCTGAATGATGAGTATTCGAGAGTGCATAAGAAATCTTGTACGTGATTGAGTAGGGTCTGTTTCCTTCCGTCATCAGATCTGGTCTCTTGAAATCTTGATGAAGGGTGAGAACTCTACTGAAATCTCGATCTGCCAAATTATACGCAATCCTTGGGTAGACATTGAATGCTAGTTTTCCGGAATATAAGTTTCCTGTGATTGCTCCCAGACAAGAATCTTTGAGATTTGGGATTCTTTTATCGAAGAGGGCTAGATTTAATGGCGAATCAACTCCTTCTTTGAAAGATGATTTTATAATTACTCGAATGGCTCCAATGTGGATCCACGAAAGTGTATTTGCCATTTCTCTCCTGAATGTGCTTTTAATCTCCTGGATTTCTCGGTAGGGGATTAGTTGCATTTCGATCTGGTTTCCCGTATATTTCGTTGGTATCGCGAATTCTCCCGTGGAAACTCTATGGATAATTTGGTGTTTTTGATTTCTTAAATCCAACTTATCCATCGCCTTTTCCATTGCCCCTATTGTAAATCCTTCATACATTTGGAGCTTTGGATCTTTTTTCATTATTCTCATAAGCGTCGTATGAGAAACTGTTGTATGTGAGAGGAATCCCGACATATCCTCCTTCACCACTTGTTGAAGAAATTCTTCTTCACTCTGATTCTGAATATGATTCACTTCCATCTTCAGAGTAAATCTCTTCTTCATAGATGCTTTCATCTGAGGGTATGTCCTCAAATTGATACACCTGTACCAAATTTTGGTAATAGACAGCTTCTTTGAATTCTTGAATTGTCTCGAACTATCTAACGCCTCTTCTTTGATTCTCAGGGCAATCAGTAGAAATATGCCCCTTGACTCCGCACGTCCAACAGTTGCAATCCTTAAAACTTTCATTAGCTCTGGTGTGAGCTCGCCTGAAAGTTCTCTTTGTTGGCGTCCTACTGGTACTTCCTTGTCTTGAGAACGAGCCTCGGCTTCGACTTGGCCCCGTTCTTTGTCCTAATTTATAGCTTCTGGCCTTTTGCTTTGACCAGAACCTTCTTCTTGGTTTCCATGGAAACCTTTTCTTGTTATTTCGAGCGTAAGAGTGACTTTTTTCTTTCTTCCGCTTATGTCTCTGTGGTTGACCTCCCACTACTGTTGGAATGTCATTCTCGGCACAACATAGAGGAACCGATTTATTAATTCCTCTTAGTCTCTTGTGATTTTTGTGAAGTGCTGCCTGGTGGAACCACTCTGCTAACTTGGTTTTTAGGAAAGACATCCTTCTATCAACCGTATCCATGTCGGTTGCCGGCTTGTACTCTTGGATCAACATTTCTCTCCATGGACTTGGTATTTTTGCAAAGAAAAGTTGAGCCGCATCTCAATCATTCACCTTGGATTTCCATCGGTATTCGGTGAATAGTTGGATATATTTGTCCACATGACAAATATCTCGTAACTCGAGGCAATAGAGGGCTTGTCGATATTTTTTCTGTTTTTGCTCTTCCATTCTCTCGAAATATATATTATCGACGATTCCTTTTAATGATTCTTCAGCTATAACTTCCCTCTTTATATCTGCTCCGGTTAAATCCCATGCGATTTTTACGGATCCTTCAAGTCTCATTTCAAGAAGTAGAATGAACCTTCCCTTCCCGTATGGCGTGTTGAGAATATTGGGTCTTTGGGAACGTTGCCTGGTATCCACTACGTCTGTAGGATCTGCTTTTATGGTGAAATCCTCGACATGTGGCATTGGTGCGTCTTGTACTGGTTCATGTGAAGCAGAACTTTTGCCTTGAGTAAAACTTGTCGGTGGTGGTGCACGAGTGCCTCTTGGTACTAAGGCTGAAGAATCTCCTGAGTTCATTTTTAAATCTACAATACCTAATCCTGTGAAGGATTCGATAAGGTCTTGTAGATCTTCCATGTTAATTATTTCCATTACTTCTTCGGTTGTAATGGAACTCCCTTGATTATTGCCATCATTTTGTCTTCTTCCATTGGTTATCTTATAACCTCAGTCGGTTTCCCCTTTTGGTGTAAAAGGGGCTCCATTCTAAAAGTTATACGTCTTCTTCCTCCGGGTGTACTTGGTTTGACTTCAAGGCTCTTGACTCATCTTTGAACATCAATTATGATCTCTCATGTTTCTTTTTGATGTTCAATCACTTCCTTCATCTTCACCTGGATCTGGTGGTCGATGTCTTGTATTATCCTTTGGATTTCTCTAAGATTCTTAGAGGAATCGGATACCTCGCTGCAGTTGGATCTATTGATGGGATTCATGAGCTGTATCCCTATGGTACATGAGGTCCGTCTTCAATATCTGATTTACCCAAAGGTAACTCAGATGATACGTCTTTTGTTTCTCGCATTATCGCAAGGTTTTCCTATCGGCTCCTGCGAGTCTTCGTGTAACATATTGGTTATCCCAATATGCTACTTTCTCTTTGTGGTCTATCTCGTATATTTCCAATATTTGGTTTAATATGGTTTTTTCGGTTCAATGTGGTTTATTTAGCATAGTATGGTTTATTTATCAGGGCATGGTTAATTTGGCTTAGGGATAAATTTTTTTTGCCTCCTAAAGTATTACGAAATTTTGACTTTACCTCCTAAACTTTTTTCTTTTTAAGTTGCCTCCTGAAGTTTGCATTTGCCTCTTAAAGTACAATTCAGGCCAAAAAGTTGTCGGACTTCGTTCACGTGTCTTACACGCGAGGGCACGAGCGTCTTTTCTCTTTTCAGATTTCATTTTGCCTCCTCAACTATCTCATATTTTTTGACTTTGCCTCCTAAAGTATTTTTCTATCAAGTTGCCTTCTCAAGTACGATTTTATTTTGAAATTGCCTCCTCAGTCCACAGTTTTTGGGCCAAAAAATAAAAATAAGAATCAAATACCGATGGAATTTACCTAATGAATGATACCCAGGTAAATAATAACAACAACAACAATAATAATAATAATAATAATAATAACCATAATAATAATAATAATAATAATATATTACTAATATCTTTTAAATATAAATAATATAATTTTAATATATATAACATAATTATAATACACTTTTAAATACTACTACTACTACTACTAATAATAATAATAATAATATAATTATAATATAATAATTTATGAATATAATTTATAATTTAACTAATATATTTAAAAAATATATAATATATAATACGATCTTTTTACAATAACAATTTTCGCAACTTTTTTCTCATTTCTTATTTTTTGTTGAAATATAATATTACTTGTAATGTATATATTTTAACTTAAAATGCATATAATGTAATTATAATACACTTTCAAATAATAATAATTATAATATGATACAAGTAATATTATATGATAACAAAATATACTTTTAAATATAATATAATATTATTTGAAATATATTATATGTGTTGAAATAATATTACGTGTATTATATTATTATATATAATAATTTTAAAGTGTTTTATAATTATATTATATGTATTTTAAAAATATATATATATATATATATATATATATATTGCAAGTAACATTATATATCAACAAATAAATAAGAAATGACAAAAAAGTTACAAAAATTGTTATTATTATTGCAAAAATAGTCATATTGTATATTTATATTTATTAAATATATCAGTTAAAATTACAAATTATATTTCAAAATTATTATTATTATTATTATTATTATTATTATTATTATTATTATTATTACTACTACTACTACTACTACTACTACTAATAGTAGTAGTTGTACTAGTAGTGCTAGTAGTATTATTTAAAAGTGTATTATAATTATGTTATATGTATTAAAAATTATATTATTTATATTTAAAAAATATTATTAATATATTATTATTATTATTATTATTATTTCCCTAGGGTGTCATTCATTAGAGAAATTCCATCGGTATTTGATTTTTATTTTTATTTTTTTGCCCAAAAACTATCCTGAGAAAGCAATTTTAAAATAAAATCGTACTTAAGAAGGCAACTTGATAGAAAAATACTTTAGGAGGCAAAGTAAAAAAATGAGATAGTTGAGGAGGCAAAAAAATCTAAAAAGAGAAAAAATGCTCGTGCCCTCGCGTGTAAGACACGTGAACGGCGTCCGACAACTTTTTGGCCTGAATTGTACTTTAGGAGGCAAACTCAAAAACATGCAAACTTCAGGAGGCAACTTAAAAAGAAAAAAAGTTTAGGAGGTAAAGTCAAAATTTCGTAATACTTTAGGAGGCAAAATTTTTTTATCTCTTTGGCTTATTTGGTTGGTATGGTTTATTTGGAATGGTTTATATGGTGATATCATGTTGATCCATTGGTTTGTTCTTTGTGTATATATTATGAGGAAGGATTGATTGATCAATATGTTTTATATGTTGGATCTATTCAAATTTGCACAGTTTTCATGAAATTCAGTGAATTGGTGGGTATATATTCCTTATGTTGGGATTTGGTGAAAAGATGAATGACTTGTTTTTGTTAATTGTTCATATAAGTTTATATTATTGATGTAGGATTCTTATGCTTTAGGTAGATTTTTTTTTTTTTTTTTTATATCATATTTATATGGCTTCGGTAGGGATTTTATGGTACAAGAGGTTTTTATATGGTTCACGTGGGTTTTTATGATTTTTATATTCTAATGGGGCACTAGTAATGGGCAAAAATGCGTAAATATAATATTTTTGAAAACAAATTGAATATTTAGGTGGAATGGTAGTGGGTTGTTTATATAGGTGATTTCGCACACTGAGTGTGCGAAATCTTGATTTTTAAGTTTTCTTTAAATGGATTCGCACCTTCAATGTGCGAATTCTAATTTCTATTAAAAAATATTTATTGTTATTTCGCAATTCAAGTGTGCGATTTCATTATTTATATATATTTTTTAAAATGAATTCGCACCTATAATGTGCGAATTCTAATTTCTATTAATTTTTTTTATTGTTATTTTGCATACTGATTATGAGAATCTAATTGTTACTAAAAAAATTAAAATTTTATTGTATTTTCGCATTATGAGAATGCGAATCCTAATTTTTATTAAAAAAAAATCCAAAATAGAAATCGTATTATGAGAATACGAAATTCAATTTAAAAATAAAAATAAAAATTACATTTCCCACCTTTAGTTTGCGAATTCAAATTATAAATAAAATTGGCTTTGTGCTCACGTGAAAGTTAGGAATAATTCCAAATGACAACCACGTGATAAGATTATATCAGCTTTGCATGCAATTATTAGTGTATTGGCATGCAAACGTCTTTCATGCACCAGTCTTTCAAATCATGTGTGCCTCTTTATTTATTATTGTAATTCGTTCATGTTCATTAGAACCAATCCAGCTTTAAAATTTTGTTTTGCTTTCATCTTATTTCCTCTCTACCCTTAAGAAATTTGGATTTTCTTTGCTCGCCATTTTAATTGGAGAAATTATTCAAGGTAATGTTTAATATTTTAATCTTTCAAATTTAGATTAATAGTGGTATATTTTCTTATATTAATCTTAAATAAAATTTATGACTAGTTAATTTGTTATTTATGAATTATTTCTATGTAGTTAAATTATTGTTTATATTATTCTAGAAATAAATATGTATGCATATGTGATTGAATTATTTTTTATAATGTATTCATAACTAGTTAAATTGTTCTTTATAAATTGTTGGTGTAACATGTATATTATATCGTTTATGAAAAAATTCTTAAATTTTTGTTTATATTTATGCATCCCATTAAATGATTCTTTATAAACTATTTTTTAAATTTTTATTTAAATTTGTAAAATTGATATTTATATTTATTCTACTTACTACGTCCCTGCAATATAAACCTGAACTGCACCCCTGTGCGGTGGGACCAACTGCCGTCAAGTCCGTGATGTACCCACATCGGACGGTGTATGCGACATCGGCGTCGGGGTCGGCGTCAGGGTCTGCGTCGCTGGATGATTAGTACCGAGACCCATGTAGTCGGTGTCGAAATCAGCTAAACGATTAGCCGACCCCATATCTGATCGACCCACGCTACCGGATCCTCAACGCGAAGGCATCTGATAAAATTATTATATAATAATACGAGCATTTTACAAAATACCAGTATATATTATACACCAAACGTATTAATAAATCCAAATTAAAAAAAGTAGTTATAAAAAAAAGTGTGTTTTACAATAAGAATAAATTACATATATTTAACCAAACTAATCACTTTCATATAATCAGTTACCACCGTCACATTTTTGAAAAATATTTTGAAAACTTAAATAAAATCACGTGACACCCTATCACGTTTTTAGAAAAAAAAAATTGAAAACCCGCTATTGGAGGGGTAACACCTCCCGACCGGCGCCGTAACCCACGTCAACATCCGACGGTATACAACCAACAACACCAATGACAATATAATATATATAAACAAAATTAAACCCCGGCCGATCACCACGGCCTCCCATGCATGAACAATATATATACAATATAATGAGTGCGTACATGCATAAATTGAACCCTGATTATGTGGTTATTCCTAAATTGAACCCCAATTAATTGATTATTACTAATTTGAACCCTAATTAGTTGATTATTCCTAAATTGAACCCTAATTAATTGATTATTCTTAAATTGAACCATAATTAATTGATTATTCCTAAATTGAACTCTAATTATGTGATTATTCCTAAATTGAACCCTAATTGTGTAATTATTCCTAAATTGAACCCTAATTAATCGATTATTCCTAAATTAAACCCTAATTAACTGATTATTCCTAAATTGAACCCTAATTGTGTGGTATTACTAAATTGAACCCTAATTGTGTGATTATTACTAAATTGAACCCTAATTATGTATTTATTCCTAAATTGAACCCTAATTATGTGATTATTACTAAATTGAACCCTAATTATGTAATTAGTCCTAAATTGAACCCTAATTAATTGATTATTCCTATATTGAACCCTAATTAATTAATTATTCCTAAATTGAACCATAATTATGTGATGATTACTAAATTGAACCCTAATCATGTGATTATTACTAAATTGAGCCCTAATTATGTGATTATTACTAAATTGAACCCTAATTATGTAATTATTCCTAAATTGAACCCTAATTATGTGATTATTACTAAATTGAACCCTAATTATGTGATTATTACTAAATTGAACCCTAATTATGTAATTATTCCTAAATTGAACCCTAATTATGTAATTATTCCTAAATTGAACCCTAAYTAATTGATTATTCCTAAATTGAACCCTAATTATGTAATTATTCCTAAATTGAACCCTAATTATGTAATTATTCCTAAATTGAACCCTAGTTAATTGATTATTCCTAAATTGAACCATAATTATGTAATTATTCCTAAATTAAACCATATTTATAAATTATATCCTAAACTATTATATAATTATAAACCCTAATTTTAAAACTAATTATAAAATAAACCCTAAATTAAACCTTAATTGCATAACTGAATGGAAAACTATTAATTCAATTCAAATTATATAACAAGCCCAGATTTCTATCCTAATTAGAAATTAAACCCTAATAATAATCCTAAATCTAACACTAAAATTATATAAATTACAAAAACAAAAAAAAGGGGATGTGGGATTACCTTTGATGGCTGGAGAAGACGGCGGTGGTGGCTGGAGAAGACGGCGAAGGTGGGCTGTGGGAGCTTCGTCCAGAGGCGGCGCGGCTGTGGAGCTTCCGCGTCGAGCGGGCTGTGGAGCTTCCGGCGGCGGCGGGCGGCGAAGACGGGCTGTGGCGCGGGCTGTGGAGCTTCGTCTAGAGGCGGAGCGGCTGTGGAGCTTTCGGAGTCGAGCGGGCTGTGGAACGGCTGTGGCGGCGCGGGATGTGGAGCTTCCCACACCCGAGAACAACGGAGGAAGCTGGCGGCGGAAGCTGGCTCGGTTCGTCTTTCTTCTCTTCTTCTTTCTATTTTTCGGTTGGGCTGCGCAGATGTGAAACCAGCGGGCATGCCCACTGGTTTAATTAGGTCAACAATTCCGAGGGAATAGAGTCCCTCGAAAAACCGAGGGGATTAATCTCCCTCGGTTTGTAATTTATTTATTTTTAAATGAATTAAACCCGAGGGAATCCCAAGTCCCTCGGAATATTTTCGAGGGATATTGGATTCCCTCGAAAATTATAAAAAATAAAAAAAATTCAAAAAAAATAGTAAAAAATAAGAAGAAATAGGATTTATAGAAAAAAAATAGGATTTCTATTTTTATGAGTTTTTTTTCATTTTCATCTAAAATAGAAAAAAAATAGAAAACGTGTGCTAAACGATCAATGCCCGACCCCCGTGGTTCCATGACGCAGGGGCGCACCCCTCCCTGCCCCGGTCGTGAAATTATGGGATTCGTTTCTATTTTTTCGAGTTTTTTTTTCATTTTTCATTTAAAATTGAAAGAAAATAGAAAACGCATCCTAGACGATCGACGCCCGACCCCCGTGATCCCACGACGCCGGGACGCACCCCCCGCCCCCTCGGCAAAATCACGACGCATCGTTGCTTCGCATTTCCAACCGAAGGAGTTCATCGATCGATCGTATCTTGTTGTTGGTCGAATCCCACGTCACGTGTGGATACGCACGTGCTCGTTGGTATTTTTCAATCGAAATCGGGTCAAAACCACCCCCACGTGCCTAAGACGATAGGATCGATTTCGTTTTTACGAGTTTTTTATTCTTTCCTATTTTTTCGAATTTCTTTATTTTTAAAATTTCCGAGGAATCCCAAATCCCTCGGAATATTTCCGAGGGATATTGGATTCCCTCGAAAATTTTAAAAAATAGTAAAAAATAAAAAAATAATAATAAAAAATAAGATTTATTTCCGGGACGCCGAGGCGCACCCCTCCCCGCCCCGGTCGTAATTTCTTGGGTTTTTTTACTATTTTTTCTATTTTTTGAGTTTTTTTCCATTTTTCATCTAAAATAGAAAACGCGTGCTAAACGATCGACGCCCGACCCCCGTGGTTCCACAACGCCGGGGCGCACCCTCCCCGCCCCGGTTGTGGAATGATGGGATTCGTTTCTATTTTTTACTAATTTTTCTATTTTTTCGAGTTTTTTTTTCCCATTTTTCATTTAAAATCGAAAAAAATAGAAAATGCGTCCTAGACGATCGACGCCCGACCCCCGTGGTCCCACGACGCCGGGACGCACCCCTCGCCCTCTCGGCAAAATCTCGACGCGTCTTCGCTTCGCGTTTCCAACCGAAGGAGTTCATCGATCGATCCTAACTTGTTGTTGGTCGAATCCCACGTCACGTGTAGATACGCACGTGCTCGTTGGTATTTATCGATCAAAATCGGGTCAAAACCACCYCACGTGCCTAAGATGATAGGATCGGTTTTGTTTTTACGAGTTTTCTATTATTTTACTATTTTTTTGAATTTTTTTATTTTTTAAATTTTCGAGGGAATCCAAAGTCCCTCGGAATATTGGATTCCCTCGAAAATTTTAAAAAATAAAAAAATTCAAAAAAAATAGTAAAAGATAAGAAAAAATAATAAAAAATAGGATTTATTTCCAGGACACCGAGGCGCACCCCTCCCGGCCCCAGTCTTAATTTCTTGGGTTTTTTTACTATTTTTTACTATTTTTTCTATTTTTTCAAGTTTTTTTTCTCCATTTTTCATCTAAAATAGAAAACGCGTGCTAAATGACCGACGCCTGACCCCCGTGGTTCCACGATGCCGGGGCGCACCCCTCCCTGCCCCGGTCGTGGAATGATGGGATTCGTTTCTATTTTTTACTAATTTCTCTATTTTTTCGAGTTTTTTTTCCCATTTTTCATTTAAAATCGAAAAAAAATAGAAAACGCGTCCTAGACGATCGACGCCCGACCCCCGTGGTCCCACTACGCCGGAACGCACCCCTCGCCCCCCGGCAAAATCATGACGCGTCGTCGCTTCGTGTTTCCAACCGAAGGAGTTCATCGATCTATCGTATCTTGTTGTTGGTCAAATCCCACGTCACGTGTAGATACGCACGTGCTCGTTGGTATTTTTCGATCAAAATCGGGTCAAAACCATCCCACGTGCCTAAGATGATAGGATCAGTTTCGTTTTTACGATTTTTCTATTTTTTACTAATTTTTTCGAATTTATTTATTTTTTAAAAGTCCCTTGGAATATTTCCGAGGGATATTGGATTCCCTCGAAAATTTAATTAATATTTTAAAAAAGTAAAAAAATAAAACTGAGGGATTGTTACTTCCCTCGGTTTAAAACCGAGGGACATAAATTTCCCTCGATTTTAAATTAATTTTTTAAAAAATAAAAACAAAACAATCCGAGGGTTTGTAATTTCCCTCGGATTTTCGAGGGCATTTGTCCCTCGGAAACTTTTCCCTCGGTCATCCGTCGATTTTTCCTTCGGTAATTATGGCGGGAAGTATTAGCGCCGTATTTCCGAGGGAATCTCTTTCCCTCGGAAAAAACCGAGGGATTTTACATTTCCTCGGTTGTTCCCTCGGAAAATACCGAGGGAAGACAAATCCCTCGATTTTTCCCTCGGAAAACTGCTATTTTATTGTAGTGTTTTATAGAATTTGCTAAAGTGAATCAATTAGAACCTAGTGATAAGTTTTTGTGTCCTTGTATTAACTGTTTGAATGAGAGACGACATGGAGCCCATATGATCAAGGAACATCTTCTGTGTGATGGTATAAACAAGAATTATACGCTCTGGACATGGCATGGCGAAGTGTTCGACATTCCACCCGAGACGACTAAGCTAGCTTATGGCCAACGCACTCGTGGAGATGTTGATGATCGAATTCAGGACGAGGACAAACTTGAGGACATGATACATGATGTTGGTCAAGAATCCTTTCATGAAGCACATGTGCATGATATTTTGAAGAGTGATTCAGAGAAGCCTTTGTTCCCTGGGTGTAAAAACTTCACACGCTTGTCAGCAACGTTAACACTAGTCAATATTAAGGCACGCAATGGGTGGAGTGACAAAAGTTTCACTGAATTGCTTGAGCAGTTGAAAATGATGTTTCCAGATGATAACATTTTGCCAAGCCGCCACTACGAGGCAAAGAAGATATTATGTCCGATGGGTTTAGAGTACAAGAAGATACACGCGTGTCGTAATGATTGTATGTTATACAGAAATGAGTACGAGTCATCAGATAAGTGCCCTAGGTGTGGGGTATCACGGTACAAAGAGAGATCGGGTGAATGTAGTAGCGACGAGAGCACAAACCGACGTTCCCCAGTGAAAGCGGTATGGTATCTTCTGATCATTCCTAGGTTTAAATGTTTCTTTGCTAATGCAGAAGATGCAAAGAACCTTACGTGGCATGCAAATGGGAGAAAATGTGATGGCAAGTTGCGACATCAGGCAGATTCTTCTCAGTGGAAGAAAATTGATCGTTTGTTTCCAGATTTTGGAAGCGAATCACGAAACCTTCGGCTTGGACTTGCTACAGATGGAATGAATCCGTATGGTAATTTGAGTAGTCAACATAGTTCATGGCCCGTGTTGCTTGTTATTTACAATCTACCTTCATGGTTGTGTATGAAACGAAAATTTATCTTGCTTTCTATGATGATATCGGGACCAAAACAGCCCGAAAATGACATAGATGTTTATCTACAACCCTTGATTGAGGACTTGAAAAAGTTATAGGAGGAGGGTATTTACATGTTTGATGGGACATTCAAGTTGCGTGCTCTCTTATTTTATACCATTAATGATTTTCCAGCATATGGGAACTTGAGCGGGTATAGGAACAAGGGTCATCTCGCATGTCCCATATGTGCAGACGAAACGATCTATCTACAACTCAAACATAGGGGAAAGACTGTGTACACTCGTTTTAGGCGGTGGCTCCGACGTGATCACCTATATCGTAGATTGAAGAAAGCTTTTGATGGAAGAGTCGAGGAAGGATTTGGGCCAACACCACTAACTGGTCAGCAGGTTTATGATCGGGTGAAGGACATTAATACTATATTCGGAAAGACCCAAAAGAGGGCTAGTGAGAAAAACATTTGGAAGAAGCGGTCAATTTTCTTCGATCTTCTGTATTGGCGCCATATGGATGTGAGACACTGTATAGATATTATGCACGTGGAGAAAAATGTGTGTGATAGTTTGATCGGCACACTTCTCAACATTAAGGGCAAGACGAAGGATAACGTTAAGACTCGACAAGACTTTACTCATATGGGTATACGACCAGACTTGCACCCTATATCGTCCAGAGATAAAACATATCTGCCCCCGACATGTCATACTTTGTCGAGAGAAGAAAAAAAAAGTTTTGTGAGTCTCTACGAGGCGTGAAAGTGCCACAAGGATACTCTTCCAATATCAAGAGTCTTCTTTCAATGCAAGACCTTAAATTGGTCGGCTTAAAGTCTCACGATTGTCATGTCTTGATTCAACAACTCCTAGCGGTAGCTTTACGTGACATTTTGCCAAAAAGGTAAGATATGCCATAATTCGCTTGTCTTATTGCTTCAATGATATATGTACGAAAGTTGTTCACCCTTTGAAGCTAGATGAGTGGGAAAAGGAAGCTGCTGTTATATTATGCCAACTAGAGATGCATTTCACTCCATTTTTTAACATAATGGTTCACTTAATTGTTTATTTAGTGAACGAAATTAGAGAGTGTGGTCCAGTCTATATGAGGTGGATGTGCCCTATCGAGCGTTATATGAAGGTTTTAAAAGGGTTCACAAAAAATCCATCTCGTCTTGAGGTTTCTATTGTCGAAAGATACATCGCTGAGGAAGCTATCGAGTTTTGTCCAAACTACATGGGACAAGTGGAAGGTGTGGGTCTTCCTAAAACTCGTCACGATTGGAGATATGGAGGTAAGGGTACACGGGGTGCTAAAATTTATTCCAAGAGTTTTGAGGAAGTGCTTCAAGCGCATTTGTACATATTGAATAACACTGAGGAGGTTCTCCCTTACCTGGCTGATCATAAAAATTCATTGAAGACAAATAATCCCCAAATAAAGGAAAAAGAGGTTCTAATTGAGCATAATAAAACTTTTCTAAGTTGGTTTAAAAAACAAATTGTTGCTTCAGAAACTGCCTCGGAAATGTTAATCCGGATAGCACATGTAAGAAAGATGTCATTATGTGGTGTGGATATGATATCAACAAATTCTCCTTCTACACAATGTCGCAAGACGATAAGAGTTTCTATCAAAACAGTGGGGTTACTCTTGAAGCCGAGGCAATGCACTTTTGTAGTGTAAAGGATAAAAATCCTGTTAAGGCATCTATAAATTACTTCGTATTCATTAAAGAAATTTGGGAGGTTGACTATGTAGAGTTTCGAGTACCTGTTTTTAAGTGAAAGTGGGTTTATATTAACACAGGTTTGCAAATCGATGAAATGAGATTTATGTTGGTAGATCTTCATAAGGCAGCTTATACGGACGAGCCTTTCATCATGGCATTTCAAGCTAAACAAGTGTTTTATATCAATGACCAGTGTAATAAAAGATTTTCGGTGGTCCTCAAGCATGATAGAATCATGGATGATACTCATGAAAATGAAGACCCAACACTTGATAACTCCGAGACTCTCTCTTTCACAACACGAATGCCGAAACTTGAAGAAAATGTACAGATGATGTGCATGCCAATTGCATGATCATGACGAGGGCAAATGGGAGAACATTATAATATAATTTTAAGTTAAGTATTTTTTAAAATCTCTATTTCAAAGCACAATAATATATTACGAAAACTTTTATATCAAAAATAAACCAACATGTGAATTTAATGTGTTAATTAATAATTGGATGGAAATGTAATTTATCTTCATTAGACGGAAGGAATTAGTTTAAGTTCTATTTTGTGTCCTTGTAGTTTAACCTTTTTTTTTTTTTTTTTTGCTTTTCTATTTACACAGGTAAATGGATCCTCCTGTGAGGTGTCGCTCGACTTCTCCTCCACCCACTACGTCGAGGAAGACTAGATCTTCCACACGGTGTAAAGAGATTGCCTGAGATCGTGTTGGTGACAAAAAACAACCACTTGATTTCGACAGCTTTACAGGAGAAACTAAAAGGACTCATCAAGTGAAACTGAGTACTTATCTGGGAAAACTTGCTCGAGAAGATGTTTCAATTTTGATTGAGAAGTGGAGACTTGTACCAGATTCTACCAAGACTTTAATCTGGATAGATGTTATGGTATTTCATATCTTTTCATTTTCACATTATTATTATTATTATCATAGTTATTATAATTGTTTTCTTTTGTTGTTGTTACAGGCGAACTTCGAGGTTCCAAATTGTTCCCCTTTCAAAAAAGAGGTTTTTAAATCGGTGGAAAAAAATGGAGAGATCTTAAATCAGCTTTGACAACAGAATATGTATTTGGTGTTTTGAATAACACAAGTCCTTGTGAAAAGTATGGTATCGAATTATGTGAGTGGGCAGAATTTAAAAAGACTCGATTGGACCTTTCTTGGAAGGTAAATATTAAATTCCTTATTCATTGTTATTTTTTGTATGCAAGCACTAATTTTACCTTTTTTGATTCCAGTAGAAAAGAGATAAAGCGAAAGAAATTGCAAAAAAGAACGATGCTCCGCATATTCTATCTCTTGGGGGTTATGCCTTATTGGACGAGCATATCATGGAGAGTAAAGCAAAGAAGCGACGTGAGGATGCATTGCAATCTGGTGCTAGTGTTGATTCGGTTGTTGATCCTCCATCTCCTCCTTCACGTCACGAGAGGTTTAAGATGGCTCGCACAAAAAAGTCTGGTGAAATGACATCCGATGCCGCAAGGGAAGTTGTTAGGAAGATTATAAGTTTGTATTCAATATATCAAGATTTTTAATTTAGATTTTTTAATTTATGTCCATCCCATTTAGGTTTTTAATTCCTTAAGTAGGAAACAAAAAAATATATAAATATTTTAACAATTACTAATAAAGTATTCCACTCACCTAAAATATTATGTTTTAATTAGTTTATAAAATCGTAACATAACAGAAAGATCTAAAATATCATTAAACAATTACTATTTTGTTATAGGATGAGTTGTAGGAGGAGTATAGAAATGGCTCTTTTGTTGTAGATGGATGGAGGGATATTCTAAGTGGTGCAATTGATCGACCAAAGCACCCTGGACGTGTTTGTGGCGTTGGAGGTGGTGTGGGGATCCGAGAATACTTTGGTTCTCAATCATGCGGGTCCTTGTCATCCGCAACTCCCAGATTTTTGGGTCGCTTGGCATCCATGATAACCGAGAAGGTCAGATCTGAGATAGCCGAACAGGTCAAGAACGAAGTTAGAGATGGCCGAACAGATAAGGAAAGATGTTACACAACAGTTGCTGCAGCAATTCGCCCAACCAGTTGAAGTCAGGACCCCTCCAGTTGAGGTGGATCCCAAGTCTCCATCGTAGTGGTATGGGGAGTTGTGTTAGCCCTTCTAACATTCCAGCTCCTTCACCTCCCCCTTCTGACATTCCAGCTCGTTCACCTCCCCCTGCTGACATTTAAGATCATTCACCTCCCCCTGCTGACATTTAAAATCGTTCAACTCCCCCTGCTGACATTCAAGGTCGTTCGCCTCCTACTAGAGTTAAGGATCGATGTGAGTTTTATGTCGGTGATTGTTCTCCTCCCCGTATGGCGCCCCTTGGGACAGTTCATGAGGGGGGTTCGACGTTACATGGGGTGCCTTTGTCGAAATATTTGGTTAGAGTGGTGGTTGAGGACATTCGAGATGGTGATGCTCCCGTCCCGATGCCCAGTGAAGAGGTAGTCACGGTGAGGCAAGCACTAGGTGGTTTTATTGCATGGCCAAAATATCTTGTGAAACCTATGTCCACACAGGTAATTAATTGTTTGTTTGCTAATTACACTAAAATCGAGTGTCAATAACTATTAATTTATGTTTACTGTTTTAGAATAACGAGCGACCAACAAAACAAGGTCGGGCTGTTGATAACCCCGTTCCTAAATTGATTACTATTTCTGCTAGCCTTTATAAGCGTCCATTTCGGGTTCCGTGTGATGCAAACATTTTTGGATTTGAGAATGCCATCCTAGTGACCATTCATTACCAAGAATTTTTAGACATCGTGCAAGGCAAAACGTGTCTTCAAATCTCGATTGTACAACTTTGAATCTTGTAAGTATATTTTAAATCTTATTTAATTAATTTTTAGGTTCATTAATTAATTTATAACTTTGATTGATTACTTGTTGTCATGGATATGTTAGGTTTTTGAAATCACTTGTTGTTGAGAACCGATCGGATGCTGTGTATGGATTCTTTGAGCCTATATCCATACAAAATATGGGTAGCAAGAAACATGCAAACACATTGGTCTCTTCCATTCTCAAACATATGCAGGAATATAAAAGGCAAATTTACCTGGGAGCATACCATCATAAGTAAGTACAACTTAAACTATAAGTTGTAGTATTACTGTAGGTTGCATGAATTACTCTTAATAATATTCATTTCGAAATGCAGGCAACATTGGCAACTCTTTGTAATTTTGCCTCAAGAAGGGACTGTCGTGTGGTTTTGTTCAAATCATCATAAGCCCGACGCAAACACCAAATTGCTAGTACAAAGGTAAACTCTAGCTTAAAATACTTACATCATATAGAATGTGAACGTATGTTTTGGTTCTAAGCATGAAATAGATTGTTTTAATAATTCAAGGATTAAAATATAATTTTTGAAATTGGAACAACATATTGGTATAACGTGATTGGTAAGTTTGGTTGCATTTTGGATTTTTTTTTTTGGAGTTTGGTTCTAAGCATGATTATATTAATTGATTTTGTCAAATTGGGACTACAAATTTAGACCTTGTTATAATGTAACGGGTATTGTTATAATGTGCCATAATATTTTTATGTTTTTTTTAATAGTGTCGTGACCTCATTTAAGATGTTGAGCGGTACGCAGCTTAGTAAATCTAAGCAAGGGGTTAATTGGCTTTTTCCAAAGGTAATGTATTAAGTTTCTTTGAATATATCTGATTGTTACGTTTACAATCGTAAACACATCATTGAATTGTTTGTTTTATAATGAAACCTCATGTTTCTCTCATGGTGTAATAAACAAGATGAAGCTTGGGAGTCCGGTTATTATGTCATGCTTTGGATGTGGACTATTGTTCGAGTGGGTATTACGGGAAATTAGCAAGAGGTAATAATTATAATATTTTATTTTATAGCAAGAATGTTATAACCTTTTTCTTAAAATTTTATTATTGCTAAATACGTATATTAAATATTATTTGCATATGTTTAGTGACCAACCATTTAGTGTTGATAGTGTCAAAGAAATACAAGATCAATGGACAAGATATTTCATTGACATTTATGATGGATGATTGGGGGTTATGTAGTAGATGTATACTCTTGAAGTTTAGGTTTCATTGTGAATTGTTTTGGATTGTTTTGAAGTTTGGTTGCATTTTGGATTGTTTTAATTGTGGATGAAATGAATTGGATTATTTTTAAGTTTGGTGGAATTTTAGATTTTTTTTTATTTGTGTATGAATTTGGTTCTAAGCATGAATTGCAATTTAATAGTTCTTTTTATGGCAGGAAAAAAAAAGCAGAAAAACAGGCATTAGACCGTAAAAAACCACTTTTAGTGTCGGTTCCAAGCAACTATTAACGGCGGTTCTAAAGACCGCCACTAAAAGGTATTAATTAACGGCGGTTCTAAAAACCGCCGTAAAAAGCACACTATGTAACGGCGGTTTTTAGAACCGCCGTAAAAATACATCATGATTTTAACGGCGGTTCAAAAAAATGCCGTAAATTCAATATTTTACCGCCACCAAAAGAGTTTTTGACGGCGGTTTCGAACCGCCGTTAATAGGAAAGTTTACGGCGGTTTTAATAACCGCCGTTAAATCATGATTTTTAACATCGGTTCTTAAAAACCGCCGTCGAAAGTGTCTAAACTACGGCGGTTATAAAACCACCATTAAATCTCTAAAAAACCGCCGTTAATGCATGATTTTTTACGGCAGTTTTTAAAAACTGCCGTAAATTTTAACGGCGGTCGATATAATAGGCGGTTCAAAAACTGCCGTTAAAAGTCCCTAAAAACCGTCGTTAAAACACTGTTCTGCAGTAGTGAATGCTATTATATTCACATTCAAAAATTTACAATTGTAAGTTTTTTTCCTTGTTCTTAAATTACTCTAGGTCCAAACTTACGACTAACTATTGTTGTGGTACCATAGCAACTCCAATCTTTTAAATAGTGATGGTTAAACTGCGAGGTGTGCTTGGATTGATCATAATTATAGTTGGAAAGTAAGTGTTAAAAATCCAGCAACCATGAATACTTCTACATGAATCTTTTATATAAATATATATATATGGATTAGTTTCAAAGAAGAACCATGTTCCTATATGTGAAACCTAGAATCAATTATGGGCCTTAAATCTAATTAAATGGATGAATCAGATTTTTTGTATATTTCCTTATTTAATTAACAGCATTAGAATTGTATAATAAAAGCAATATCAGTGTATATAACTGAAAATATTAACAAAGCACTGTGATTGTATAATAAAAGCACTGATGGTATATAATAAAAACACTAGTTCGCAGGTTCGCATATAATGACATGGTTCCCATTTTGAACCACCCCC
>BMAC01000093.1:13247-33620 GCA_014905375.1 Phtheirospermum japonicum
TATGTAATTTTTTTTTTTTTGATGTTCCGATTAAAATCAGAATAATTTTTCTTTATAAATTTTCCGATCAAAGAACCAGAATCGAAATTATAAGACCATGATTTCAGTTACGATTAGCTATTTAGGCCCGATTTCGAAACCATGAACAGTCAATCAAACCCCCCACTCAACCATATTGCTCGTAGAAAACAATAAACAACTTTTATTACACATGAAACACCATTTATTATGAAACCTTTTATCTAATACTTTAATAACTTTTACAAATAAAAAAACTAAATGAAATAATATTAAATTTAATCACAAACTCTAAATATGATATACATTTTTTATATATATCTTCATTGCATTTTTTTTTCTTGTGTGAAAAGAAATTGAAACAATATTGAACATACATATGAAACGTGAGAAGAGAGATATGAACATGAAGTTTAATTGTAATTATACGATAAATTAACTCTTACATTTTGGCACACATCTCTAAAAATCTAAGATCTTAAAAAAAACAAAAAAAAAAACAAAAAAACAAACAAACAAAAAAACACTTAGATGTTATCATTTTTTTCTACATCATCTTTCTTTCCTGATGAGGAAATAATTTCTTTTATTATTATTGTTTTTATTTATTTTTCCTCCTTTTCCTTTTTGGGAGATTTGTATCGTTCACAACTCTCTTAATAAGTAGAGTATTATCTACTTAATAAATGGTCTTTTAATTTGAGCTCTCATGGAAAATAATGACTCACCTGATATCAATTTTATTTGTACGAGATTTGACGAACAATAATTTGTTGTATCTACTATTTTTGTATTAACATTAATTTTACTTTATATATCTAATCTACTAATATTTTATTAACATTAATTTTACTTTATATATCTAATAGATCCATTCGATAATTTGGATGTTACCACGTTAATAATATTTAGTTATTTATTATTTAAAAAAACATGGAACAGGAAATATAATTAAATCTTATATAGAAATTAACTAATCTTTATCAATTAAAAACCTGATAAAACATGAAATAAATAAGAATAAAAAGCAGTAAAAAAAAAAAAACATGGAAACACACACAATTAATAAAAAGTAATAAACGAAGGAGGAAAAGTTAAAAACTTTTTTGTGGATGTGGCCCATGTAAGTCCAATTTTATGTAAAAATAGAAACTAAAAGAATAAATAAACATCAAATATTTGTGAATTTAGTTGTAGTCGCACGTTAAATGTGCGATTTTTGAAAAAACTTTTTTCTTTTTAATATGATATTCGCACATTCAATCTGCAAATTTTAAAATTTCTTTACATAAAATAGGAACCGTACATTAAACCTGCGATTCTATTAATATATATATATATATATATATATATATATATATATTAAAATTAAGAATCATATACAATGTATGCGAATTCAAAATAAAAAAAAATTGAAATTGAAATTGTACATCAAGTGTGTGATTTTCAAATAAAAAAATTTAAATTAAGAATCGCATAATAAGTGTGCAATTCCACAATTTTTTTAAAAAATAATTAAAATTGAAATCGCACACACTTAATGTGCGATTTCTAAATAAAAGAAAAAAAGGAATCACATGTTACATATTTAATGTGTGATTCTTATTATATATTATTTCTAAAAGAATTTTTAGGAATAATGTGCGATTTCATATAATTTTTTTTATATATTTAAAAATTGTACATACATTGTGCGATTACATTTAAATTCACAACTTATTTTAAGTTGGACCTATTTTCACAATCCAATTTCACAAATACTATATCCACGCGTTTTCGCGCAATATTTAATTCCTTAGACTAACTCCAACAGACTGTCCATCATACTCCCTAAATTTCACTCCCTAAAATAATTATCTCTATTATTTCAGACTCTCTATCCCATTTTACTTTATCAGACACCCTACTTATTTCAGCTCCCTACTTTAGGAACTCACTATTCTAATTTTACTCCAACAGACTCCCTATTAATAAATTTTTTATCATACATTTATAGAGAGCCAATTTTAAAAATAATGATAATAATAATAATAGGGAGCTTAAAAGAAATGTAGGGAGCTCCTAAATTTGAGGAGTCCCTACAAAGAGACTGTTGGAGCAAATATCATTAATTTGACTCCCTAAATTGGCTAAGAAGCCAATATAGGGAGTCTCTTGGAGATAGTCTTATTAGGTTTCCTACCATTAGTTGGAAAGCGCCAGTGCATAATAACCATATAATTTACACCTCGATTAAATGAGAGAAACAAAAATTAACAAAAAACTCAAACATTCGCGTTATTATTACTAGTATTATTTATGGCAAAGACTTAAATTAATTAATTACCCAAAATACCCATTCCCAATTCAATCTCTTCTTTATCAACCAATCATCTCCTTGACGAACCCTTTCCTCTCGATGGGGCTCAGTTTTGCGAGTCTAATTAACGTCTTAGCTCTGTGTTTAGTGCAAATTGCTGTATACTCTTGGCACTTAGAGACCGTGCCTTATACAAATAGAAAGCATTTTGTGCTTTTATCAAGCGCTCAAGAGAAAAATTGGGGCGAGATTTGGTTCCAGCAGACCAAAGAGCTTTACAATGGGAAAATATTGCCCCCTCTTCATCCCCAGAATATTAGGGTTCAGGAAATTTCGCGCAGTATAATCGAGGCTGTGAAGAAAGGATTGAGAACTGAGCGGGCGTGGATTGCGAACAGAAAGGATGCGATTCCTGATGATGAACGGGTTTTACTTTTACGGAGTAGGAAAAGCGGTAAAAAAAGAGGGGTAAATTCTGAGAGGGCGCATTTGGAGGGATTGGAGTGGGAGGTTATCGTTGTTGACGAGTCCCTGCTTAACGCATGGTGCTCTCTTGGCGGGAAAATCTTGATTTCCACCGGTTTTCTTATGTTTCTCGGGTCGGATGCTGAGGTGGCGACCATTGTTGGGCATGAGGTATATTGTTTGAGGATTAATTTCATTTAAAATTTTGAAGAATTATTTTTATTTGATTATGAATTATGTATCTTTTTTTGGAATTGCGGGGTTTATTTGATTATGAATTATGTATTGGTTTTGTTGTGTGTTAGTGGAAAACAATTTGGATATATTATTGGTGATGAATTGGAAGTTTATTTATTTGAAATTTGATTGCTATTTATGGAAGTGTAATGTCGGCTAATTATACCATGACAACCGCGCGTTTCTATTTTTAGAATTTGTCGGACGGAATGTTTGATAAGTATATGTTATTTGAAAAACATATAGGTTGCTCATGCTGTGGCAAGGCACGTTGCCGAAGCAATCACGGAATATAAATTTCGGACCGGGTTTCAGTTGTTACTTTACAAGTTTTTCATGCCCGACGATATTGCCAACAAAATGACGAATGGCCCAGATTTCTTCCCAAAGCTTCCGTTTTCTCAGAGGTATAATTATTACGTTTATTCATCCTTTTGCTTTGGGCCATTTGAGTTTTTTTTTTTTTTGTTTTTTTAATAGAAATAATATTTATACTGCATTTTATTGTGGGCTCCGATTGATACCGTAAGTGTTGTATGAAAATTTTGAGTTAGCTGAAGTAGGGGCTTGACGTGAAACTGTGTATAGGCTAGCGGGATAATTATGAAAACTACCCCTGAAGTTTGGAGTATTTACAGAAAAAACCCAATTAACTTTGAAAATTACAGAAATGACCTTAACAGTTTAGTGACCTTACGGAATTTGTTGACAATTACACCATCAGCTTTCAAGGCATTACAAATAGCCCAACTTCTCGCCTGCCTATTTTGCAAAATTTCCGAAAAGTGAGGGTGTTAAGCGTACAAGACGAAAAGTTGGGGGTTATTTGTAGTATTTAGAAAAGCTTAGGATGTCATTGTGAAAATATTTGAAGACGCCAGTGTAAGTCTCTTTGTAATTTTGATACATTACTGGATTTTTTTTTTACTTTTTATTATTATTATTATTATTATTATTATTTTTGGTAAATAGGCTATAAGCATGAGTGTAAGTTTTGTTATGATCCCTTCTAATCTGAAAATGATGTAAATATATCATGTACAATTTTTTTTGTATTTTTTTACTTTCCCTTGTCTCCAAACTCATCGTTATTTTGAATCGATCAGTATGGAGATAGAGGCCGATTACATCGGACTGCTGTTAGCTGCATCTGCCGGCTACGATCCTCGAGCGGCTCCTCAAGTGTACGTACGACTCGTAGCCTTAGGTGACTCGCCAAAATGGGATTATCATCCTCCCGCAAAGAAGAGAGCTCAATTGCTTTCTCAGGCTAACGTCATGGATGAGGCACTCTCCTTATATAGAAAAGCATACGCGGATCGATATTCAATTTTCTTTTCTTGGTTCCATTCTCAATTTTCACCATTGACGACTCCAGTGAATAACTCTTCTTGTTACAGTTTTTCATGATATGTTACTGAGTTACTTGTTCCTATTTTTTTAATCCCTTCTGAATTTTGACTAAATCAGTTATAGTTTCACCATTCTAACAAAACTAGATAATTTAATTTAAAATTAATGAATGGGATAATTACAAAAGATATCTCAGGTTTTGCTTATTTACAAATAAATACAAGTAACCAACCTTTGAAAGACTAAAACTTGCATGTGACCGTCACTTTTTAACTATAAAAGTTATTTTTGCACAAAAAGTGCCTTTCGTGTATATTATATTATATATATACTAGTTTAACATCCGTGTATTACACGAGTTTTATCAAAAAATAAATATAAAAATAATTATGATAATTATATAATTTTAAATTTAAAATAAAATTTTTAATGTGAGTTCCGTCTTGAATATTTTATAAATATGTATGTTTGAGCGTGTATACAATTCGATATGTCTCATGTAAGACCCTGAACTGGTTAGAAAAATAGGATACATTAAAATATAATATTTTTATTATTTCAAACAATACTTGAATAAAGAATTATAATTTCATTTATGTTTAACAAGTATTACTTTTATTAAGAAAAACATCACTATCTCACCATACATACTCACAAGTGTCCACAGTAATTAAAAAAACGTGAAGTAATATTTTAAATATGAAATGAAATATAATTTGAGGTTCATAATGGAAATATATATTAAAGCAGCGAAAGGGGTAATAGACATACCGAATTATATAAAAATGTAAATATATTTGAGTTTTGATTTTCTTTATTATTCAAAATAAATACTTTTATATTAGTCGCCTCCATGCTGATGCCCCATCGCATCTATTTCGTCTCTGTTTTCCAAGCCAAGCTATGTAGTCAAATCATGTTGCATTTCAAACGAAAAAATAATTAGTTATTATGTTAATACCTTGTAACTAGGATTTGGAGTGATTAAGAAAAAAAGGAACAAAAATAAATTTCAAGATTCTATTAAAAAAAAAGAGGTTTGATCCTATTTGAAATGTAGAGAACCTTTTTAAATGTTTTAACTTATGGATGGAGAAATTACAAAATAGGTTCAACTTCAATGTATTTTGTAATTTGAAATTTCTCTAAGACAATTGCAATAGTCCCAAACCTTATGGTGGTACTAGCAACAACCACAACAACACTAACAACAATAATTTGATGATGAGATGTACCTCTGTCGGAGTTTTCATAGCATAGATGCGCCGACCATCATAGAAGAACCTTAGAGTATCATAATCAAAATTCTTTTCCTTGTCATATTGTGAGAATAAACATTTCATACGTTTGTTACGAGAAAACCGATAAAAAGCATCATTTCATCCTGCATTATAATGGATAATTACTGGCATTCGAAATAAATAGAAGTACGTCTTGTTCATTAACATCTCGGAATCTATTGCACATGTAGATTAAACTAATTTAGTATATACGTGCAAACTATCTGACAATTAATTGGTAACAACCCTATTGAATGGATGATGCTAGAACTAGGGGTGGCAATTTTCGACACGACACGATAACCCGACACAAAGCGAACACGAGTTTAGCATGTACAGGTATGACCATTCGCGGGTTACTCGTGTTGGACACGAATAACACGCGAAACAAATAGGTCAGGTCGGGTTGACCCGCGTGTCAACCCGATTGACCTATTTAACCCATTTAAATTTAATGGTATAATAGTAATTTAATAAACTATCTCTTGTAAATAGGATTAATATTGATTTCTAGTTCGGTATGTAATTTGATTTGGTGCTCGAACTTTTTTCGAACAAAATAATACAAAGATCGTGTTACTTTCATGTTATCTTTTTTTTTAAAAAAAATATTTTCTTACCAAGTAGCTATTGGAGTTTTTTTTCTTATATAGGTTTTTCATGTCGTGTCGGGTTACCCGTGTAATAAATAGGTTCGTGTTCGTGTTGTGTATTTTGACACGGATAATTATTCGTGTCGTGTTCGTGTTTGTGTCAACCGTGTAATACCTATGTCTCAACACGACCCGCGAACACGAAACATGACACGATTGACACCCCTAGCTAGAACAAATCGGCTGCATTACTACTATATTCATTGGAAATGAAAATAAAATGGGTAGTTATTACATTATGTTCCAGGCGGAAAATGGGTAGGTATTCCATTATGTATCTAGTACTTAACATACATGTGAAGATTATATGATTAGACTCATGCATGAATGCAATAGTACCTCTTTATTATAATTGCAGGACCAGGGGTGCTAGTGGGGGCAGTCGCTCCCACTCACCTTCTACTGGTATTTTAGGATAGTATTATTTAGTTAATATTTTATAGGTATAAATACAAAAATAATTATATTTTGCCATCCCTAATAAATTATCTTTTAACTTCTATATGTCTTCCATAATGTTATATATATATGATAAGTTTTTCAAAAAGATAATTTACTAATTTTCAATTGAATCTTTTGGAATCAAGTTATTATTATGTTTTAAAGTTTTTTATTTTTCATTGCCTCAATCATATTCATTTTATAGTAAATGAAATTTTCTTCTACAAGAATTTAAAACTAAAAGTATAATAAGTAAGATATAAAAATACGGTAAAAGATATTTCTTTTTTCATATTATTTCATTCATATAAATAATTCTTTCTATTATTTTCAAGTTAATATTTAGTAAATGCGAGAAAAAAAATTCGCAGGGGCTACCGCCCCCGAACCCCCGTACATTTCTTCTTTGCTTAAACTTCTCTAGTTCGCCATCTCTCCCTAAAACTCCTGCGCCCGTCCCTGATTGCAGTCTCTTTTCAACTCAAATATGCATACACCCGTGACACGTTCAACATGCAAGTCTTTAATTTCTTTCTTTCTTTTTTCTTTTTTTAAAGTTTGGAAATCGCACGCTTAATGTGCGATTTTAATTTCAATTTTTTTTAAAAAAATTTATTATGGATCGCACACCAAGTATGCGATTCATATTTTTCTTTCTTTTACTCTTCTTCTTCTTCTTCTTTTTTTTAAATCTTTGGAATCGCATATATGATATGCGATTTTAAATTAAAAAAAATAAAAAAAAATAGTGAAATCGCACATTGAGTGTACGATTCTTATTTTATTATTATTATTATTATTACTTTTTAAAATTAGTGGAATTGCATATGCAGATTGCGATTACACACCACACATTTTCACAATCTAATTTGAAAATCTAAACTACTATATTTAGGCAATTTGCTTAGATATTAGGTTAAGAAGACACATAAATAATTGAATCACTAGAACTTTTTATTTGCCAAACGAAGCATGCGAAGTAAACACATGAGTTAGGAATATTTTACATTAATATATTCGGGCTGATACACGCACACACACACAAAAATTAAATAATTTAAGATGCAAATTGCGATATTTTTTTTTAAAATGATGATTTTATTTAAGATACAAACTAACATTTTCAAGGTTATAGGTGATATTTGTCAAAATAAAAGTGACACTTTTTACTGAATATGCATACGTTTAAAGCAAAAAATGACAATAATTCGTTATAACAACAATAATCCATTACCTCAAATCTTGAAATCAGGAAAATCTTATAATCAACTATCGTTTAAATTTAAATAATTATTTAACAAATATAACAATAAAAGAAGCTTAAATATATTATATAATATAAGTCATTGAAAAATTATAAAGTAAGTTAAACAAATATAGAAAAATAAATATTTAATCATGCATAATTAATTTATATATTTAAAAATAAAATGACATAAATGTTATAAAATATTATAAAATAAATCTTGAAATACTTTTAAATTAGGTGAGAATATAATAAAGTGTGATTAACTTTAAAATAACTATAAGTCTTTATATTTTACTTATGTAATCTTATAATTATTTATGTATTTTTTATTTCAAACAATTCTTATATTTTCCACAGTTTTTATGAAAACCTCATATTTATTTTATATGTTTTGTATTTTTGATAATCCTTTAATATTATAATTAATTAAATAATTATTTATAATATAATTATGAATTTATAAAATTTATTTATATTAATTTATATATTTTCAAAATATTTTATTGTATATATTTGTTTTTTTTTATGTTTTGTTATTATTAAAATTTTTAAATAACTACTTAGAACTTGTTCATATAATTATTTATTTTTACTAATTTATAATTTTTGAGTTTGTATGCTTTATAGTAAACTGTGAAAAGTTAATAAAATTTATTTTTAGAGTTTTTTATGATATAAATAAGTTATGAGAACTTATGGCATTATTGAGAATGATATAGCTAATGTAGTCTATGAAGACTTTCAAAATTTAAAGTGAATGGCGCGCGCGCACACACACACACACACACACACACACACATATATATATATATATATATCATAGTCACTGGAAAACTCTGATAACATCACATGCATATAATCATAAGTAACATATATTCATATACACGAATAATAATACATATCATGCCATATATACATATTGCCAAATATTTATTAGTTGCATTTAATAAATAATAGGGTAATTCGAGTTATCTTGGAGGAAAGTCATGATTCTTTTCTAATTTTGTTTTTAGGTTTCGGATTATACAAAGATTCAAATCCAATCTGCACTGTACAGATTCAACCTCTACGTGTTTTGAATAATATATCCAAAATTCAGCTTCATCGAACGGTTAGATTATGCGTAATTGAAATTGCAATATGTTTGCACTCTTATTGTCATTGGTAAAAGAAGAAACTGTTAAAAGGAATATAGATGGTGACTAAAACAATATTTATGTGCACTCATTTGTCTCTGCACAGGGTTATGCAATATTGCATGTAACTCTTACTTATTCGTTTATGAACCCCTGCTAACCAAATATTTTGTGTACCAGTTGGTAACTGGATATAAGCCCGATAATTCATATCTACGTATATTTGATTACGTAGTATATTTTGGTATTGCGCCCCCAGGCGCATTCATATGGGTTTCTAAAGACGATTAAGTATTTATGTTGGATATGAATCTCCAACAGTCATCCGCTATTTGAAACCTTTGAAAGACGATCTCTTTATTGCTAAATTAGCAAATTTATCACTCAAATGAGACAATCTTCCCGTCGTTAGGGAGAGATAAGAAAAAGTATTTTCTAATGAAACGATAGGAATAGTTTCATACTATGTCTCATTATAATCTCCGCATTTCACAATGTAACGTGAAAGTAAAGTAAAGTGAATAATTGATCTTCAAAGTATAGAAGACTCAATTTCTAAAGTGACGAGATCATATATATACCAACTGCAAATGTGTCTGCAAGGTTAAATGTCCCAATAAAGGGCACAATGTCGCATATTAAGACATTGCAACCATACTTAGTGGAGATGTGGTTGAGGTCGTGACTCCCAAAAGGAAAAAGGGGAGGTCACTTGGTTCGATCAATACTCGCCCAAGGAAAAAGAGGGCATGTATGGCACAACTTTAATTGATCATCAATGAAGATAATTTATTTCATGAGATTATCTCTGGTTATACTTATGTCCATGAATCATTACTGGAGGACGCTCCGATGTTTAATATGATTCCAGAGAATAAAGAAATCTCAATGTACTATGAGAGTTTATATAAATTGATGGAAAGATTTTCCACACACATTGGAGATGTATACACTGTTTCTCAAGAAATCATAAATCACGATTATATCGAGCCACGCTCTATTAAAATGTCAATATAGAGCAAATAGACCTAAATGTAAAGAATTAATTCAGGTAGAACTAAATTCACTAACAACAAGACAGGTACTTGGTCTGGTAGTGCTAACCTCACCAAGTGTAAAGCATGTAGGACATAAACAAAGTTTTTTCAGAAAGCGTAATGAGAAAAATAAAGCCATGGGATGCAAATCTAAACATGAAGCACAAAGTTTCTTACAGTGCCCTGGAATTGACTATGAGGATATGTACTCTCTCATAATAGATGTTATAATTCTAAAGAACGAGAATACAACTTATACTTGTGGTTACATCATATCTCTATGGGGATCTTGATTTAGAGATATATATACGAAAGTGCTTGCTAGCCTTTCATTGCCAAGGCAAGTGACTCTAAGCCACGGAGTGCATTTGCAGTTAAATTAAAATGCTCACTTTATGGATTGAAATAATCCAGACGGATGTGGTATAACCGTCTAAGTGACTACTTGATTGGGAAAAGATAATCTATGGCCTTGCTTATTTGTAAAGGAAATAAGTTTCAAATTTGCGATTATATATGTCGATGATATGAACATAATACCCACTCTTTATGAAATTAGAGATATCGCTAGTTATTTGAAATTTTAATTTGAGATAATGCATCATGGGAAAACTTGGTCATGTTAAAGCTTTAAACTAAAACCGAGTTTGTGGAATACTAAATTCTACAGTTTGCATATATCTAAAAGATGATCATGCAATTAAATATGGATAAGTGCAATATGTTAGCACTCCTATGATTGGTCAAAGTGAAGATATAAGGAAATATCAATTTCGTCCATGGAATGACGAAGAATTGGTGGGAGCTGAAATTCTCTACCTACGTACATTATGCGCATTATTATACTATTACTAATACACTTGACCAAATATTACTTTCTCAAAATTGTTATCTTGATTTAACTCAAGAAAGCGCAATGTCACTGGAATGGAATCAAAATGTAATTTGATACCTAAAAGAAACCATTGACGCGAGTTTATTTCCCATTCATAAATATAATTAGGACTGCAGATGGTCTTGTAATCCCTATAGAAAATATTGAGTTTACTTCTTACTGTGAAACACCAAATAGTATCGTTGACGTTGGTTACTCATTCGATCCATGTAAAGAGATCATTATCATACATGTAATAGATACCCTATATAAAGGGAGTTTTTGATGAATAAGAGAACCCTAATTTCTACCGTCTCCTTCGTCTCTCTTTTATATCTTATCCTTATAATTTTTTTACCCGTTATCAGCACGAAACTCTAACCTAATGATCGAGAATAAGCCTCCATAACCAAAGCAATAATTATACAATTTTCGTAGGTCAAGATTCTAACTGCGTTGTAAGTTTGAAAAATCGTTTTCTCACGTTTCAATCGTTGGATTGTATTAAAATTTTTACAGAACCTTCAAAACCTATTGAATTACGTTCTGAACAGTGGAGATCAGATTCGAAGTTACGAGTAAATATATACAAAATTTCGAACAAAGCAGATTTTATTTTTGGAAGTCTTTGTGCAGCGTTTTTCAAAACAAGATTTCTCAATATATTATTTCAAACTTATAGTAGAAGAATATGAATGGTGGAGATTTTCATATAAGGTTTGAAGAATCTGATAATGAATTTTGAACAGAGTTGATCCTGTTTCTCGAAACTGTCTACCCAACTTATTTTAAAAATTCAATTACGCACAATCTAACCGTTGGATGAAGCTGGATTTTGGATATGATATTCAAAAGAAATATTGGTTAAATCTGAACGGTGGAAATCGGGCTTTAAGTTCTATGTCATCATAAAGCGGACAAACCTATTGAAAAAAAATAAAATTAGAAAAGAATCGTGACTTTCCTCCAAGGTAACTCGACTTACCCTATTATTTATTAAATGCAACTAATAAATATTTATTTATATGGATATATGTCATGATATTTATTATTGGGCATTCTTATACAAAGCATGTGTTACCTATGATTATAAGCATATGATGTTATGTACAATATTGACAAATATGAAATTTTGCAATACTTTAATGATATTCATAGAGTACATAATATATTAGTATTTATGCTCTTAGACGATTTCTAATTTAGAAATCCTAAATAAAGTTATTTATATTATTAGATGAGAAATTGATCATGATTTTACCAATATGTTTAGTTAGTCATGAATTTCGATGAATTGGTAGATTTCATGTATGTTGGTAATTCTCGATGAAATTAGGAAATAATATACATGTTATATACATATGAGGATAATTAACCATGGGAAAACTCGGTCATGTTAAGGCTTTAAACTAAAACCGAGTTTATGGAATACTAAATTCTATAGTTTGCATATATCCAAAAGATGATCAAGCGATTACATATGGATAAGTGTAATATGTTAGAACTCCTATGATTGGTCAAAGTGAAGATATAAGGAAATATCAATTTCGTCCATGGAATGAAATTCTCTACCTACGTATAATATGCGCATTATTGTACCATTACTAATACACTTGACCAAATATTAATTTCTCAAAATTTTTATCTTGATTTAACTCAACGCAATTTCACTGGAGTGGAATCAAAATGTAATTTGATACCTAAAAAAACTATTGACGCGAGTTTATTTTTCTCATTCATAGATATAATTGGGACTGCAGATGGTCTTGTAATCCCTATAGAAAATATTGAGTTTACTTCCTTCTGTGAAACACAAAATAGTATCGTTGATGTTGGTTATACATTCGATCCATGTAAAGAGATTATTATGATACATGTAGTAGTTCGTGAGTATCTACGATAAATGTTATGATCATTCGTATATCTGATGATAGTGGCTTGAACTCTATCACTGAAGAAAATGTGATAATACGAGTAATATCACCACAACTCTTCTACAACTAACAACTATGCACTTTCTCAAGAATCAAGTAAATTGAGAAAGTGGAGACTTCCAAAGTTCTCTTGATAGATGTACATATCAGAGAGAGGTGTACACTTTAGGTGGAGTCTCAACATAGGAGTGTTGTACTCTTTTTCCTTAGACCAAATTTTATTTTTTCCATTGGGTTTTGTTACTTCGGAAGGTTTTAACGAGACAATAATAAAATACCATTTCACCCTTTGACTTGGCACAAGGGGGAGTGTTGAAGGAAAAACACAATTAGTGTGCCTTCGTCAATAAGTAACTGATGAAGGACAATTTAGGCATTTGTTATCTTTATGTATTATGGAAACATGTAACTGATACCCTATATAAAGGGAGTCTTTGATGAATAAGATAACCCTCAATAGAGTGTGGTTCGATACTATTGTGCTCTATGACTCCTGGAGCAACAATGTATATATCATCAATGTGTGCAGAAGATCTTTCCATCAACTCATATAAACTCATATTGTAAATTGAGATTTCCTTATTATCTGGAATCATATTAAACTTAGGAGCGTCCTCCAGAATGATTCATGGACATAAGTATAATCAGATATAATCTCATGAGAGTCATTATATTCATTGATGATCAATTAAAGTTGTGCCATACATGCCCTCTCATTCATTGGGCGAGTATTGACCGAACCAAGTGACCTCCCCCTATTCCTTTTGGGAGTCACGACCTCAACCACACCTCGACTAAGTATGGTTGCAATGTCTTAATTTGCGACATTGTGCCATTTATGGGGACTTTTAATAATAAAATTATTTAACAATAAAAAATAATAGTTAATAAATAGTTACTAGCCATTTGCAGAAGACACGAGTTGAGAATACGATATATCTTGAATCTTTCTTATTTTTAAATTTAGAAACTCTATAATGGTTATAAATATTTTTTATAGTTATGTTTTTAATAAATTTTGTGTAACACACGGGTGTTAAACTAGTAATATATATAATTCACAACTGAATTTCTTATCTTTGATAAATTTTATGTTTTTGTCTTTTTGAATTTCTAATATTTATTCGGGAAAATAGCGACTTTTACGATAGTTGATGTAACTATATCTGCTACCCATTAAATACCCAGTTTATTAAAAAAACTAATAATAAATACATAAACAATTCAAGGGACATATGCGATGTTTACATGCAGAGTGCTTTGATTAATTTGTGCTCCGAGAGTGGGGTTCTGGAAGATGCATGTTATGAGAGTTTTAGTGGTGATGAAAGTATCAACGAGTTCATGGCTTGGTATTATCGGAATTCGATTCAATTGTAAGAATCAAAGTGTTTCAAGCTTTGAAAAGTAGAGAAAAATGAAAATAAAGCAATTAAACTAGCTAAACTACACTAGAAATTGAAATAGCAAGTTGGTCGGATGTCTCGGTCGTATGCCTTCAATGAAAATGCAAGCAAAACCAAAAATTTAGCAAGAACAAGCAATGTTTCACCAATTACAAGCATGCAAGCACAATGTACAATAATGCATAAAAACTCAAATAATGCAAATAATCAAAAATTGAAAGCATGAATGGATAAAGCAATGAAAATAGAGGGGGAAGTTTAAAACTTTATGAAAAATAACAAGCAACAAAGCATAGATCTAGAACTAAGCATGAAACAAAGCATGAAAATTAAATTGCAAATAAAGCATGTGAAAAACTCAAAATCAAGACGATCCAAGACCCGATCTATGATCTAGATGTGTCACTCATCTAGATTCCATAGCCAATTCTTAAGATCTAACATGAATTCAAGGTGCTAAGACAAAAAGCATGAAATGAAGAAAAATGCATGAAACATATGAAGTTACGTGAAATTAAACGATCTAGGCCTCAATCTATGATCTAGTTGTGTCACTCAACTAGATTCCATGGACAATTCACAAGATTAAGAACAAATTCTAATACCTAAGGCAAAAAGCATAAAATAAATAAAAAACAAAGCATGAAATTAAAAGAAAGCTTACTAGAATTAAAGAGAGAATCCAAAAGTTTGATTGAAATTGCAAGAAATTAAAAATCCAAGGGAGTACTTGAATCCTTCGTGAGCTTACAAACCCAAGGCAAAGCTTTAAATTAAATCTAGAGAGATAAAATAATCCCAAACCCAAGCTTGGGTTGGGAGGAGGTGGTCTTTACAAAATGAGAGATAGGTCTATTTACACAAGGTAATTACGGGTAAATTGGTCAATTATCACTTGTAAGCTTGGATGTCCTATGTTTGACCAATTCTGACCCAAAATGGTCATTCTAGACCATATGGGTCGAGTTGGGCTCGATTCCCTCGACAAATTTGCAAAGTGGCTCGACATGGGCTGAGGTGGCTCGGCGCTGGGCGGGAGTGGCTGGCAGGTCTCGGTGGCTGTCGGTAGGATCTTGCGGATGTGGCTGGGCGGGATTGGCAGGGCTCGGCAGGGGTTGTGCGCAGAGGCGTCGACGACCGTCGGTCGACGCACCATGGATCGACGCTTACAGAGAGTAGCATCGGCCTTGCGTCGATGAATGGTCGACCGACGCGGGTGTGCTCGGCAGGCGCACGGCAGTTGTGCCCCGACTCGCCTTGGCTCGAGCCAAATCGAGTCAAGGGCCAATTTTCACCTTCTTTTTTATTTCTTGTTAAAGTCTAGCAAAAATAACACACATCCACAAATTAATTGAGCCCATTTAACCATATTAAGTATAAAATCAAAAAGAAACACAAAAAGCAACAAAACGAGAAAACAACCTAATTACCTAACGAAACTCGACTCAAAACTACTAAAAATGACACTAAAAACTAATTAAAAATACGAGAAAAGCACCACAATTACATGCAAAACAATGCACAGGAGTCGAATTGGTCAAACTTTTTTGATTCAAGGATGGTGTTTGATGAAAAGCCTCACAGAGATATATAGTTTCTTGGAATTCTTTCGTAGTCGGGCTTTTGAGAAACGGGGAGAGTTTCGGGATATGAACGAGAGGAAGAACATCATCACTTGGAATTCGGTCATCACGGGCCTGGCCCGAGGTGGACGAGCCAAGGAGGCGTTGAATAGAGTGACGGTGGCGGGTGCGCTTTCAGCGTGTGCATCTATCAGGGTCATTGATCAGGGAAAGAGGGTGCACAATTACTTGTAGAGAAGTAAAATGGGATGCGATATGGTGATTAACACGGCTCTGGTCGACATGTACGATTAATGCAGTTACGTCGAGAAAGCGTACGAGGTTTTCAAAGGGATGGGTAATAAAGATGTTCACGTTCGTAGCGTCATTGTCCGTGTGCACTTATTCGGGCCTAGTAGAAAAAGGTCGGGCGTATTTTTATTTAATGAGGTGCATTTATATCGAGCCGCGGGTTGAGCATTACGCTTGCATGGTCGATATACTTGGTCGGGCCAGGCTTTTCAATGAGGCGGAGGAGATTATTAGGAGTATGCCAATGAGGCTCGATGTTTTCGTGTGGGGAGTGTTGCTTGAAGAGTGTCAATTGCATGGGAATGTTGAATTAGGAGAGAGAGAGAGAGAGAGAGAGAGAGAGAGAGAGAGAGAGAGAGAGTGGCTTGGGACTTGATCTAGTTGGAGCCTCATAATCATGCTTTTTACGTCATGTTGTGCAATTTGTACGCAGAATCGGGTAAGTTTGAGGACCGAAAAAAGAATTAGAGGTTTGATGATGTGAAAAATGTAGTTTTGTAGATCTGTGATTTTGAAATGTGATGTTAATACTCGTGATAAACAACACCAGTGTTAACATCAATTAGTTTGAAACTGTGAACTTATAACACAACAGGTGTTATGATTGATGTTAAGTAACACCAGTGATAACACCGAACAGAGAAATATTAAATGACAGCGGAATAAAGATAAATGAATACACTCATTAAACTTTTAGTCCGTAAGTAAAAGTACTTACGGGCATGGGTATTCAAACCCAAAAACTATATTACTTAATCGTTTAAGAACAATTACAAAATGTTTAAATAATATATGAAAAACAAGTGTATCAAAACTTGATACACAAATACTTGTTGCTACGAATGATTCGATCTCCTCCGTTGGTTACGCAACGTTGAAGATCTCTTGATTCTAATTTGTAGCTCCAAGTAGGTCTTGTGTTCTGCTTCCTTGAGTCCCCCCAGTGCTCTTGCCTTCAAACCTAATTTTCGTGTATCCTTGTCATTTTCGTCGTTCACCCTTATAAATAATCAAGACTTCTAGTCTTGGTAAACAAGTTAAGCTAGAAATAAGGAAACTAAATAAAAACCTAAACTAACTTTAGGAAACAAATCTAGACTCTTAAATAAAACAAAGTCCAAGATTGTCGAGAACAATATCCTCAACAATCTCCCCCTTTTGCCTTTCTGGACACACACACAAATGACATAGGCAAGACACATAAAAACAAACTCCCCTTGAGTTCAATGACTCCCCATGAATAAACATTGTTTAACACCCCAAAACAAAAAGAAATAAAAATGTTTATGTATCAACCAGTCATAACATAAAAATAGACTAAGAGAAGCATGATCACTCAAAGACCACGAGTTCTCTTAGATCGTCGAGCAGATGACGATGTCCCTTCATCAGCCTTCCTATTCCGCAACAGCTTCTTCCTCATTTTTAGCTTCTTACTTCTTGACAAGAACTTCTTCCTTTTTAAGCTGGCCAACACTTCGACCGCTTGTCCATCAGTATCCTCAGCAACCGCATCCTCAACCTCCACAATCTCCTCAGTTTCTCCCCCTTGTTCAGAAAGCAAAAGGGCCTCATACCATGAACCCCGCATGGCCTGAAGTTGGGTAACTTGATTGTCGAGTAAGGCAAGTTGAGCCCAAATAACTTGAGGCGGGAGTTTGACCATGTTGTGATTGGTGTTGCGAGCCGCAGAACCGTCAACATGCACAACACCAGGCCGAACAGGCACTTGCCAGGGAAGATTGACAACACGGGCACCCGACAGGTGTTGGCTACGAAAAGTGAAACACTCAGCCTCCCCAGTCAGCACATCATCTCCAGATGTCATAAAACCTTGATGCTCCAGCACGCTATAAATAAGAGACGGAAAGCAAAGAGAGGAGGTAGTTTTGGATGTAGCAAACCTGGTGACCGCATCAAAAACCTGCTGACCAAAGATGAACTTGATTCCACGACCAAGTTTGAACAGGAACTGTGCTTGAGGGAGAGTCATTAAAGTCGCATTCTTTGAAGGGACCAGTTAAAAACAACAATCTTACGCAGCACCGAGTAAAGGGAGGTTAACTTGGTGCTGGATAATTGTTCTCGCCACTTGGTCAACAGCCCACCAGATAGGAATTGGATGACTTCATTCATGTTGTCAACAGTGGAATCACCTTGATAGGCCTCAGTTTCCAAACAAATCATTAATCAATCCGGGGTAAAGGAGTAGAGTTTCCCACGAACGTACACTTTTCCAAAATTCGCAGAGGCGGGATTTGCAACAGAGGGAAGTAGATTTGCATAAAACTCCAGAACCACATCACGAACAAAAGGCATTGCGGTACATACCGTGGAATAAATACCTCGATGTTCAAAGAATTCAATCAGATTCTGGTGATTGAAAAGCTCCATAGGCACCCGTCTCTCATCAATCATTCCTCGATCATGGTAGATAGAAAATAGCTCTTTTGCTGCGGATGTTAAAAACTCCAATGAGAAAGGAACCATGTCCTCAATTTCGACCTCCGCAGAGGTAGGAGAGTCACCAGAGACACCTTCCGAACCAAATGGATGAGAGGGTGCTTGGGTATAAGCAGCAATCGATTCAGAACTGGAGGGAGGAGTAGGTGCAGCAACGGGTGATGTTGGCTTTGGTGACATGTCACCGGTCCCTACATCACTATGTGTAGTGACGACAGGCAAAGGGGTCCTGGATTTCTTCTTCGATGCTTTCTTTTCAGGCATGAGGTCCCGAATAAGGATCTCGTCAGATGGATCGGGGGAATACTCAAACCCAAAATTGGGTTCAGGCTCAGGTTGCACCGCAGGAACAGGAGCAGTAGGAGTAGCAGCTTCAGCAGGCTTGGAGGAACTAGAAACTTCTCCAGTGAAAAAATCAACAACTTCGTAAGGAGGGCTCGAATACTCAGTCGCGGTAGACCCTGGCGACACCTTCATTGACGCCGAAGGGTTCTTCTTATCGGCGAGCTTAACAGTCTGCTTGCGGCGACGGGGCGTAGACTTTTCCGGTAGGGGAACGGGTGAAGACACTGGAGCAGTAACCGGAACGGGAGGTACAAATTCTTCATCGTCCGAGTCTGTCATGATAGTGATTTCTTCGGCCAGGTTCATGTGCTCAAGCGACACAGTACACCTTTGGCCAGCCTGACTTTTCGGAACTGCCGTCGGCACCACGCCAGGGGGAATGTTCCTCAGCCACCGACACCTTTTCAAAGTTGGATCACCTACGCGCCCAAAGATTTCTGTAATAAGTGGCAGTTTTGGCGGGTTGTCAAGTCAATTTCATTCCCAGCCTGACCGGGAAAGACCAGTGCCTCAGGATTTGCATCAACGGGCGCCGGAATTGGAGCAACGTCCTGAGATTGGAGCGGCGGCGAACTAACTGGAGGTGTTTCAACTGGTGACGGGTTCTGGGGGAACGTGCCATCGGTTTTTTCGCAAATATCCAAGCCACCGAATCTCAAAAGATCACCGGTGCCTGGCTACTGGACGGGTTCTGCACGGTGGCAGGAAGCATTGGAGTTTTGCTCGGAGAAGACATCCTGCAAATTTCACAAAGAGAGCAGCAAGAAAAATAGGTAATTCGAGAGAGAGAGAGACGGAGAAGAGCAGGAGAGTTGGAGAGGTTTAATTCGCAAGAGAGTTACAGAAAAGTGGGATAACAAAACGGTAAAATTTCGGACTCTTAAACCATAATAATAATAATAATAATAATAATAATAATAATAATAATAATAATAATAATACAACTACAACGACACGTTCCTAGAAGGGCTTCGTCCCCGACCTATCCAGCTTCCGCTCAAACAATTTTAATTAATAATTAAAAAAAAATTATTTTCGTCGATCTTCATCTCATTACTCAATACCATCAACATACTCCGTAAATCCTCCATCCGGAATCTCAGACGACCCTCTCACCGAGAATTCACGTACAACGCCATCCATTTCAATCATGCTCGATCCAGGAACCGTCTTTTTTGTTGAGGATATTATTCTCGACAATATTCCTTTTTGTATGTTTGCCTTTCTTGAACTCTGTTTTAATTAGGAGTCTAGATTTACTTTCCTAAAGGTAGTTTAGGTTTTTATTTAATTTTCTTATTTCTAGCTT
>BMAC01000093.1:47561-65870 GCA_014905375.1 Phtheirospermum japonicum
TTGGGAATTTTTTTAGTCAATTTTAAAATGTGAATTGATATGTTTTTGTTAATTGTATTTGTTAATTACTTGTGTTCGGCCCCAACAAACTTTGGGGTGTAAATTGAGGTACGGGACGCTTTTGGGAATTGCGTCCCGGTGGGCGGAACGCGTCTGGAAATGGCGTCCCCCCACAAAAACGTAAGTTTTTTTCAAACTATCACATTTTTTTAATTCTTATTTAAATATATATTATTTATTTAATCAAACCACTATATCTACTACCTATTAAACACCCCGTTTATTTTAAAAATAATAAATAAATAAATAAACAATTCAAAGGACATATATGGAATTTCAAAAGATATATATTAAAAAAAAAAAAAAAGCATAAATAATTGTGTACTCATTCATATGCTCAAAACACTTGTTTTCCCTCCAAATGATTGAATCAAATCTCAAGAACACCATTGCAGGCTTAATACACAGCTGCAAGAACATCAAACACCTCAATCAAATCCATTCCCACATCATAACATCCCCAAATTTATCCCCACACGATCGATCATTTCTCATCTCCCGCCTCATTTTCTACCTATGCGCAGTCTCCGACTCCCCATCCTCTCTCTCCTACGCCAACAAAATTTTCAATCTCCTCCCAAGCCCTAGTCTTTTCACATACAACGCCATGATAAGAGCAAACGCGACCAAAATAGATGGGCCCACATCGTTTGGGTCCTTAATTTTGTACAGAGAGGTGCTGGGTAAAGGTTTGGTACCCGATTCCATAACCATACCTTTTGTGCTGAAGGAATGCTCGACACGGGTCGATATGCTAACGGGCCGGGCCATCCACGGCCACTCGTTCGGGCTCGGGTACATAGCCGATGTTTACGTGCAAAATGCTTTGATTAATTTGTACTCTGAGTGTGGGTTTCTGGAAGATGCACGGATGGTGTTTGATGAAATGCCTCACAGAGATATAGTTTCTTGGAATTCGATCATAGTTGGGCTTTTGAGAAACGGGGAGCTAGATTTGGCGTTGGGGTTGTTTCGAGATATGAACGAGAGGAAGAATATCATCACTTGGAATTCGGTCATCACGGGCCTGGCCCGAGGCGGACGGGCCAAGGAGGCATTGGGTGTCTTTCACGAAATGCAACGAGAAAATACGGTCCGCCCGGATAGAGTGACGGTCGCGAGTGCGCTTTCGGCCTGTGCATCTATCGGCGCCATCGATCAGGGAAAGTGGGTGCACGGTTACTTGCAGAGAAGTAAAATGGGGTGCGATATGGTGATTAACACGGCTCTGGTCGACATGTACGGTAAATGCGGTTACGTCGAGAAAGCGTATGAGGTTTTCAAAGGGATGGGTAATAAAGATGTTTTGGCGTGGACGGTAATGATTTCGGTGTTAGCACTTAACGGGCTTGGAAACGAGGCTTTCGGCATTTTTGCTGAGATGGAGGCATTGGGCGTGGGCCCGAACGCCGTCACATTTGTCGCGTTATTATCCGCGTGCGCTCATTCGGGCATGGTAGAAAAAGGTCGGTCGTGTTTTGATTTAATGAGGCGCGTTTACCGTATCGAGCCGCGGGTTGAGCATTACGCTTGCATGGTCGATATACTTGGTCGGGCTGGGCTTTTTGATGAGGCGGAAAAGATTATTAGGAGTATGCCGATGATGCCCGATGTTTTCGTGTGGGGTGCATTGCTCGGAGCGTGTCAAATGCATGGGAATGTTGAGTTAGGAGAGAGAGTGGCCCGGGATTTGATCGAGTTGGAGCCTCGTAATCATGCTTTTTACGTCGTGTTGTGCGATTTATATGCGAAGTCGGGTAGGTTTGCGGACCGGAAAAGAATTAGAGGTTTGATGAAGGACCGAGATGTGAAAAAGACGGTTCCGGGCTCGAGCATGATTGAAGTGGATGGCGTTGTGTGTGAATTCTCGGTGAGAGGGTCGACTGAGATGCCGATGGAGGCTTTGCGGAATGTGTTGATGGTGTTGAGTAATGAAATGAAGGTAGACGAAAATATTATTTATTTTAATTATTAATTAAAAATTTTTGGGTGGAGATGGGCTGGGCCGGGCGTGTTGTTGTGGTATTATTATTATTATTTCGTAATTTTTTTTTTTAACTTGTAAAATAAAAATGAAATTGAAAAACATGATTTCATTAGTTCGTTTTCAAGTTTAATTAAGTACAAAATAATCTAGATATCTTTCAAAATAATAAATAACCAATTAACATTTATATACTTAAATATAAGATAAAAATAAATTTTGTTATCTTCAATTCAATTTCTAACTTGATTGTGTAATTAACAGTTATATATGTAATTTTAATTCCTTATATACACTGTACGTCAAGTTTTTCATTTTGTGCAGATATTTCTGTGTTTATATATTTTGTTTTTATTTGAATGTTAGGATACTGTATCATTTAAATGATGTCTTATCCTATTTATACATTCTCACGATAGAATTCTAAAACTCTGCTCTCCCCCAATTTTCCAACACGTTATGTAATAATCTAGAACTCTTTTAACATTCACAACTTACTATATCTCCCCCAATTTTCCTACACTCTTTATAATAATCTAGAGCTCTTTTAACATTTACAACTGGATTATTCTAGAAACTCCTCTAAAATAATCTCTCTCAAACATACTTGAGAAAATTTTATAACTTTCTACACTTTACAATAAAACATATACTTAAAAATTGAAAATTTTAATTATATCTTACCACTACTTGATCTTGCTAGAATTTTCGGTCACATTCACATACTTTCACAACGTCTACTAGTTGCTTCCTCCAAACATGCCCGCACGCTGAATCTTTCCGACCCGAACTTGTTATAGAAAGCACCACATGCTACCGGAAGACTTCGACCTCTTGTTTTGATATGTTGCCACCCTTGGGACATTGTTTCCATATCTTTTGGACGTGCGTTCCCCGCTGATGCTTGTTTGTCAAGCGTGGGGCATGACACTGCGTATATAATACATTATGGACCTAATGAATATACAAAAACCAAATGATGATTATAGAATTATGAATTCATATTCATCACCCTTAAAAGGTATGTCGATGGAGCAAGATGTTTTCATTTAGGCGCGTTGCTCGGAACATGTCAACTGCATGGGAATGTTGAGTTAGGAGAAAGAGTTGCTTGGAATTTAATGGAGTTGGAAGTTAGAACCTCATCATAACAATGCGTAGTATGTTGTGTTGTGAAATTTGTTATATACAATTTTGCGTATACAATTAAATTATATGCGAAATTTGATAAATTTGAGGATTGGAAAAGAATTAGAGGTTTGATGAAGGATTAAGACTCGAAAAAAGTCCGTTTTGGGCTCAAGCATGATTGAAGTAGTGCGTGATTTCTGGTTGAGACTTGAGGAGGTCGCCCGAGATGCCAAATGCGGCATTACAGATGTTGATGGTGTTACGTAATGAGATGAAGATAGGAAGGGATGTGGGGAATATCGTTTGATAATCAATGGAGATAATAATTTATTTAATCATATAGGCCCATTTTTTCTTTATATTAATTAAAACACCCGTTATAATGGACATCTTGTTGTAAGTTGTAGCATACACTCAAGGATAAATTTATTGCACGCAACAGAGAGATGTACATTTATCATGAACAAGTATGAACATTAATAAAATAAATCTGCATATGTTAAAATAATAATGAATACCATTTCATCACATTGAGATGAACACATATCATAATGAAGATGAAATTCTTATTAGAGAGCATCACATTCCAGCGGCCTGATTTGCACGAATATAAACAGAGCAGCGACCTAAGATCGATGTGAGATCGCTCAAGTAACTGACAGCAGGTCTCACGAGAGGTCGCGGATGATGTCACAACAGGTCTCATGAGAGGTCGCGGATGATGTCAGCCCTAATCTAATACATCCAGGCATAAATATCTGTCAAAATGTACTGTAACATTCTTGACCACACGTTTTAGGGCAACATTAGTTGTGTGTGTTGCTATAAATACCTATCTTCTCCTCTGCCGAAATGTATGAAAAAGTTTGTATGTTTATAGTGAAAATTAATACCAGAATGAATTTGGTTTATTTTTACCGTGTTCGTTGTTTTCTATCAATTTGCACGTGTAAAATTTATAGGTAATAATTTGCCTAATTAAAACTATTTGGGCATAGACGGGTTGGGCCGGTGCCCAAGCTGACCCCGGCCCATCCCCTACCTCCGTACCCCTAAGACCGTGTTATTATTATTGTTGTTGTTTTCGTTGTTGTTGTTTTACCTAGTAATTGAAAGTCATTTTCTTTAGAATTTGTAAATAGTGCTAAAAACACACCCAAAATAAGAAATTGGAAAACATGATTTCATTCATCTACCGAATTCGTGCATTTTTTTCCCACTTTATTTGCCACATTTATTTGAAAACACCAGGATAGATAAACCAAGATAGACTGAATTACTAGAACTCAGTCACTTTCGTGCTGCTCGACTTGTTGGATCCATTTCGAGAAACTATCCAGAGTATTCTCATCAGCCCTGTAATGTTTCTGCGTGAACTCAAGGAAGGTTGGCCACTTGAAGTCCGGATAAACCCTGGGATTATTGCAATCCACCAGTGCGTTTGGTGGCCTCACAATCTTATCCTCCTTTGGGCACAGAAAGAAAGCCAGAGATTTCCTGGGACTCTCACTGTTCACCACTGCCCTGTGCAAACAACTCTTGTACCTCCCATTTGAAAGTGCCTGTCCCAAAAAATAAAACAATAATTCAATATAAAAAAAATCTAAACTCAAAACAATTATATTAAAATAAATATAATTATTACCATGAACGTGTCACCTATGTTGACAACAAAAGCATCCGAGTTTGGACTAATCGATTGCCATTCGTCATCGACGAACACTTGGAGCCCTCCAACGTCGTCCTGATGAAGGATCGTAAGAGACGTCGGATCACAGTGGGGCCCGGTTCCTAAGGTCAGTTCCGGTTGCTGGCACCGTGGATAATAGTTGAGCCTCATTATAGACTTGTTTTCTTCGAAGAACTGCTTGAAATGGTTTTGGCTCACCCCAAGGCTGATCCCCAAAAGCTCCATGATTTCTAGAGACAGTTTGCTCATGGCGTTACAATACTCTTGGTAAACTTTCCTGCAAATTAATCATGTGACACTCAAATATATGATTTGGATAAATAAATATGAATACAATTATTTATGAATTCATGACTCATTCCGTACCCCAAGTGCGCGAACTCTTCACCGAGTTTCCTTTGAAAGTAGTCTTTCACGATGTTCCGTTGGGACGAGTACTCAAACGAAAGAGTTTCTTTCCACGGGAGTTTGGTCTTGAACCTACCGGTGAAGCTGCTGGCATAGCCACAGTGCTCGCCGAGCTTCCTCAAGGACCTCTGCTTCTGATGAAGGGTCTGGCAGAAGAAACGGTCCATGTAACGGTGAGCGTCGGAGATGAGGTCGGCGCTGACGCCGTGGTTCACCACTAGGAAGAAGCCGTGCTTCTGGCACGCCTGGCCGACGAGGCGGGAGGCTCGGGCCGAGGCGTCGGGATCGCCGGAGAGGAAGCCGCCTATGTCGATGAGCGGCACCTGAAGCTCCGGGGGGCCGGCGCGTGGACGCTCGTGATCGGGCCATACGAACTGGGACGGCACGTTGAGTTGGTGTTGCAGCACCGATGCGTCGAAAACCGGCGACCTTGTGGTCTTGGTAGGTGAGTCGCTCGTGATTATGGAATCAATTGTAGTCATTGCATGAAAAGGTTTTGTAGTTTTAGATGTATAATGCAAAAAAAAATATTTTTTATTTTTTATTTAGAAAAAAAAAAAGAAGACTGATAGGAAATGTGTGTGGAGTGAAAAGTTATGAAAACTTGAGAGGTGTGATTGTAAAGGGAAGAGCCAAGACGGTTTTTAGAGTGACTCTTCCTATGTCTCAAGCACAAACAAAAAGAAAGTCATTATTTACAAGGAAGGGCTTCATGGTGACTATTATTGCAAAAATATCCCTCATAACCATAATTGAATGAATATAGGTAACAGTGCTTTATCGTTTGTGGATTGAAAAGTACTTCCCGATAGCTTTTGACGTTTCCTTTGTAGGATATTATAATTTAAGCGTTGTTCCATGGGAACTAAATAATAATATTACTGCGTGCTCTTGTTACTGTTAAAATTATACTCTTTTGTTTCTAATTATATGTCGTTATATGCATTAAATATTTCTGCAAAATTTATCATGTAACATTTGATTTTTAAATCAAATTTAAAAAGTGAATATTATTGCAATTAAGTTTTTAAATCAAATTTAAAACGTGAATATTTTGTAATTAATTGGTGAATTGCCTAAGTTTGGAATTATTACAATGGTAGTCACTTATTTTTAATTTTTTGTTTGGCAAAACCATACTTAGATAAATATAGTTTCCAACCAAAATTGCATGGTTACTTAATTTAATGAGTGATTTACAATAAATAAGATAAATAAAAATACAGTTTCCAACCAAATTTGTACGGTTATCAAATTTAGGGCCTGCTTGGTTGAATTTATTAAAAGTATTTATAACTTATTCCATCATAATAAGCTCTTTTAGGCTGATTGATAAGAACAAAGAATAAGTTTCTGATAGCTTTTTCTACCTAATAAGTTCATGTTCAGAAAAAATTATAAATCGTCGCCTTTTCTAATAAGTTGCTACCTTATTTGGTAAAATCATTTTTTATTCTTTTATATTGTAAAAAATATTTTATTTATAAACTAATATATTACTTTATATTTTACGAAAATATTTTTATTAGTTATAATTAAAATTTTATTTATTATTATAATTATCTTTTTCATTATTTTTCAAGTATTTGTCTTTTTTTTAAAATAATCTTTTGGGAAGTTTTCATTAATATTATAATTTTATTTTTATTTTTTTATTTATAATATTTATATTTTTTAAGAACCGATCCTCACGAGGGGATCTCTAACGAGGCCCCACCTTAGAGAGCTGCGAGTCTATATTGGTAAATTGACATTCAATCTGCTACTTTAATCAACTAATTTACCAAGTACTAATTAAAAATCAACTACCAACTATCAGTAATCAGCTACCAGCTATCAGTTATCAATTATCATGTGTTTAAATAGGAATTTAATGTACGATATAACCCTGCTTGGTTGAGCTGATTCAAACAGCTGATAGCTGATAACTGGTAGCTGGTAGCTGATAACTAATAACTGATAGTTGATAGCTGATCTTCAATTAGTGCTTGGTAAATTAGTTGATTAAAGTAGCTGATTGAAGGTTAGTTTACCAATATAAACATGATTAAAAAATATAAAATATTATACATAAAAAAAATAAAAATATAAAGAATAAAAGACATAAAATTATAATAATTAATGAAAACTTCTCAAAAGATTATTTAAAAAAAAGACAAATACTTGGAAAATAATTATAATAATAAATAAAACTCTAATTATGACTAATAAAAATATTTTCGTAAAATATAAAGTAATATATTAGTTTATAAATAATATATTTTTTACAATATAAAAGGATAAAAAATAATTTTACCAAATAATGTAGGAGCTTATTAGAAAAAGCTACGATTTGTAGCTTTTTCTGAACAGGAGCTTATTAGGCAGAATAAACTAGCAGGAGCTTATTCGGCAGAATAAACTATCAGGAGCTTATTCTTTATTCTTACCAAGCAGTCTAAAAAAGCTTATTGTGATAAAATAAGCTATAAGCACTTTTAATAAACTCAACCAAGGAGGACCATAATATTTATTTTTCATGGTATTATAGTATGTATGAATGCCACATATACAAAATTGATATCTTAAATATATATGTAGTAATACTAACATGACGTATTGAAATTATTATTATTCCTAATAAAACTAACATTCAAAAGATCTCATGCAAAAACAAACATGTCTCAAACTAAGATTTATTATTTAAGAAAGTAATTCTTGACCACTTTATCCCTGCTATTGCGTTTGTATCACTACCATCCAAATTGAACATCATACAATTTTTGAATTGTTTAAAGTTAAGATTTTCCCTAGTGAGAGGGACCAAGTGGGTGTTTTTGGTCATGATCATGTACACTTTGTGTTCCACATAGTCTTTTCAGTGACCATCTGTGTCCCCCAAACTATTTGTCTTGGCTAATTAGTTTTAGTGTCGTAGTCAGCACGAGAAAGTGGGTGTTTGGGTGAGTTAAATAGAAATTATTTTTTTTATTATATTATTTTTAATTATTATTATTGTTTTTGTCAACGTTATATTTGGTATTATGGCATCTAAAGGTATCTTGAGAGTAAATGGAATATTGAATCGTTAAGCACCAAACCGCAACGACTGTGAAACCCTGGACCAGAAAGAACAAATATTTGTATATATTAATACAAAATTATTTTAACTTATGTGTTTGTTTTTTTACAATTCGTCTAAAAAATTAAAATCTCGTAATTCAATTGTTTATTTTTCAACTCGAGCATAATATTTATCTAACTTAATATTTTTATTTTATTATATTTAATCTAATTTATATCTTTTACTATGTTTTACTTAATTTAGTATTTTCTTTTTTTTTCTCTTAATATAAAAATAAATAAGTTTTTTTTTTTAGTTAAAAGACAAGTTACTTATACAATAATGTTAATTGCCAAAATACTTAATTGTGAAAATAATATAAATAAGTTGTATATATATAATAAAAGTTAAGATAATTATATTTTTAGAATTTCATATATTCTATAAAAGTAAATTGTGAGTTATTTTCAATAATTTAAGATATATAACTTAATATTATTAATATATTCAATTTAAATATAAAAATATAAAATAATAATTAATAAATATCCCAAACTTCTCGCTCCCACCGGCCGGCTGATGGAAATGGACAACACTAACCGCCAATGCTGAAATCAAACCCCATAACTCCACCTCCTTCACTTTATGCCTTTGATAGAATGGGGTAGATGTCTACCCAAGAAGAGATATAGTGTGATTTCTCTATAGCTTCCGGAGCCCGGCGAAGATGCTAGTTCATCGTTCCCGCCAGTCTGATCATTGAGATTTGGTAACTCGGGAGGCAGGTTCTGGAGTGTTTGTCAAGAGCGCTAGCACATACCCCGGGGTGATCATCACCACCTGCAAATTCAAGAAAAATAATATAGGTAAATAGAGGATTCAATTGATTAGACATGGTTACAATGTTACGCATATGAGTATATGACTTATTTTGAATTCTTATAAGTATTTAATTAAAATTTACTAATAAATTGAATCTAAACGTTAAAATATAAAATTATTTAATAATATTAATTAATTAATATAGATTAGGGGAGTTAAGAATGTTATATCTTTTGAATTTTTATAAGTATGTAAATAAAAATAGTAAATATTAAAATATAAAATTATTAATTAATAATTATTAGATACGGGTTTGAAATGAGACATCATAAAAAAAATTATTTTCGATTTAAAAATTAATAATTATTACAAATAATTTTTATATTTTGCTTTTGTAAACTTTGTGCAACACACGTGTTAAATTTGTTCGAACTTTGACTAAAGTCAAGATTTTATATGGGTTTAAAAGATGCAACCTCACGAGTTCGGGTGAATTCCAGCGAGTTGATTGATTGGAGAATGCATTTTCCCAATCACATGTAATATAACAAGATGTATTAAATGACACACACAAAAAAAAAAATACGTTAGAAATGGTTACAATTTTTTTCCCTAAATTTAATTATGTTGTTGTTATTGTTGTTGTTGTTGTTGTTATTAATTTAGAAATAAAAAATAATAATTGGACAATACTAAAATAAATCTAAATATTCAAGTAATAATTGATGTGATTAAAAAATATAAAAAAAATTTGAATGCGTAACGACATAATAGGGTAATTTTCCAAATAATTGAAATAGTTAAAAAGGAAATAAAATTAAAAGGTTTCATATGCTTGTTTGAAACGCTTTAAGTTCATATTTTTCAAATATACTCATCTCCGACCAAACAAAACTTATTTGAATATAAAAAACATATAAGCTGTTGAGTAATTTATTTTTGGCAATAATTCTTATTTTGTTATTTGCCTTTCTTGGGCACAAAATAAGTTAGGAAACTAGATTTAGGACAATATTATATTTCCTAGTTTATGTACAAGACTTTAATTATTCCTAAATTGTGTTTAGGATTTGTTTTTAAAATTTTACCAAGTTTAGGATTCTAAATTGTCTATTTAAGACACAAGAACTCCTAATACTTGAAATCACTTTTGACGCACTGATTATTGCGAGGAGATCGACGCAAGACGCAAGGAACGCACGACGCAAAGAAGAAGAACACGAAAAAGTGATATCTACTTGGAGCCAACGTTCGTGATAAACAAGATCTTTGAAGTTGCGTGACTGACGAAAAAGATCTTGCCATTCCGGCAACAAATATTTAGTATCAAGTTTCTTGATATTTAGTTTTCATATATTACTTTATATTTTGTATTGAACTTAAAAAGAAAGTAATATAGTTTTCGGGTTTGTACACCCAAGTTCACAAGTACTTTTACTTGTGAACTGAATTTGTTTAATCGTGTTCTCATATTTTAATTTCCGCTGCATAAATTTAATTTACTCTGGTCGATGTTGTTAACTGATGTTGATAACATTGATTAACAACATCGTGAATCTGAGAATTATTCTTATATTCATAAACCTTCTAATTTTACAATTGGCATCTGGAGCGGGTTACTTAACCTCTTAAGTATTGATCCTTATTATTAGGTGCTATGGACGCTCAAGGCAACCCGGGGCCCCCAATCCTTGATGGTGAGAACTATTCTCTCTGAAAACAGAGAATGAGATGGCACTTGAAAAGCATTGACGAGCGTGTTTGGAAAACTGTCCTCATTGGATGGGAAAAACCACGTGTCACGGATGGCGAAGGCGACACCATTCCCAAAAAGGAGGAAGACTGGAATGCTGATGAAGCAATTGCTGCAAATTGGAACTCCAAATGCATCAACACCTTGTGTGGCTATGTAGATGCAAGCTATTACCGCATCATCAAGAATTGCGAGTCAGCAAAGGATGCATGGGACGCACTACATAGGGTGTGTGAAGGAACTGCAAGCGTAAAGAAATCCAGATTAAGAATGCTCATATCCACCTTCGAGGCTATGAGAATGGATGAGAAAGAGTCAATCTTGGACTACTCCGTAAGATTGGCGGAAATAACTGAAGAGTGCAGAGAGCTTGTTGAGCCCATAACTAATTCCCGTCTTGTAGGAAAATTGCTGAGATCCATTACGAAGAAATATAGCATGAAGGTGGTGGCCATAGAAGAATCCAAAGATGTTGATAACATCGATTTCAACACCTTAGTTGGAAATCTCAAGCAATATGAGATGGAACACGTTAGCTCCAGCTCGAAAGAAAAGAATGTTGCCTTTTCTTCCGATTCAATTGCAGTCGATGATGAAGATAACAAAGATTTTGATTTTAATGGAATTATTAAAAAGATGGAGACAACTACTATCGAAGAAGATGAACTGGCCTTTGTGACTCAATGCTTCAACAATTTCTTGAAGAAAAAGAACAATTTTGGAAGCTCAAATTCAAGAAACAGGACACAGACATCCACTCCAAAGTTTACTGGACGTACTCTTCCACGATCTCAGTCCACAAATTCAATTTCCAATGTGTCAAGTTCAACAAAACCACTCAACGAGATTCAATGCCACGAATGCAAAGGTTGGGGACATTACAAGAACGAGTGTCCCAACACTCTTAGAAAGAAAAGCATGGTCGCTACGGATTTCACCGAAGATGTTAATAATTCTGAGTCAACTGATAAAGATCTCGAAAAAGAAGTAGAAAAGCTAACCAAAGAAAAGGAAGATCAGCTTGACATTATCGTCCGATTGGAAACGTCTCTCACCAAGAAAAACACTGAGCTGGAAAAGATGAAGAACGAACTGACCACTGTTCAAGGAACCATTTCAAATCTAAATAAAGGAAAGGCGAAACTTGACGAAATATTGCAGATTAGTTTTCCAGAGACCTCAAAGCATGGAATAGGTTTCAAACAAAGTCAACCTACGCAAGTGTCAAGTCAAGAACGAAAATCTTCCAAACGCCACAAGAAAAGGAGGAGACATTTCGTGTGTCATCATTGTGGAGAACCAGGGCACATTCGGCCCTTTTGCTGGAAGATCATTGGCGAGAGAAGACATTTTTAGAGAACAAATGTGACTGACAAGTCCAATGTTGGTAACCTCGCTACCAACATCAGATACAAACAAGTGTGGGTCAAGAAAAACAGCTTCAAGTGCAATATGATCCATACCTCCCTGAAGTCTCTTGACCCTGGAGCCTGGTATTTTGATAGTGGATGCTCGAAGCATATGACAGGCTCAGAAGAATTGCTTTCCAACATTAACAGATTTAGAGGTGGAAAAGTGAAGTATGGAGGAGGCGCAAATGGCCAAATCGTTGGCCAAGGGACTCTCCATGTTCCTGGCGTTGTAACACTGGACAATGTGCTTCTAGTAGAAGAACTTACTGCAAATTTGATCAGCATAAGCCAATTGTGCGACGGAGGGTTCAGCGTTAAATTCAACCGTGAAAAGTGTGAAGTTTATGAGGAGAATGGATCGTGTATTCTCACCGGGAAAAGAACTTCAGATAATTGCCACCAAATTCATAGTGATGCCTAATTGCTTCACATGAATCTCATGGGACCACTTGAGGTTGAGAGCCTTGGTGGTAAGAGGTATGTTCTCGTAATTGTTGATGATTTTTCTAGGTTTACTTGGGTAGAGTTTCTAAAAGAAAAATCTGAAATGTTTGAGGCTTTCAAAAAACTTGTAAAGAAGTTATGTGTAAGGTTTAATGTGAAAATTGGTAGGATTAGAACTGATCATGGAAAGAAATTTGAAAATGCATCTTTTCTGAAGTAATGCACTTCTGAGGGTATTAGTCATGAATTTTCTTCTCCAATTACCCCTCAATAAAATGGCATAGCTGAACGTAAGAATAGAACTCTAGCGGAGATGACTAGAACTATGCTTATTTCTAATGGGATAGCTAAACGATTTTAGGCTGAAGCAATGAACACTGCATGTCATATCACGAATAGGGCTTATTTTAGACCAGGTTCATGTGCAACTCCCTACGAATTGTTGATTGGGAAGAAACCAAACTTGAGCTATTTTCACGTTTTTGGATGTATTTGCTATGTGCTTAACGATAGAAATCATCTTGCTAAACTTGACTCAAAAAGTGATAAGTGCATTTTCATGGGTTATTCCCAAAATAGTCATGCATATAGGTTGTTTAACCTTCGAACTCGAAGTATGTTTGAGTCAGTAAATGTCAAGTTTGATGATCTAACGAGCGGAGTCAAGCCTGTCGAGGATAATGATCTGGTTTATGATCAAAACCCTCAAGGTAGTGTCACTCCTACTTCAGTTGATGGTGCAGGTATTGAGAACAAAGATGCAGCTGCTGAACTCAGAGATTTGAGTGATGTTGATAACCGTGTTGATACTGGGATACCAACATCGGTACCAACATCGAGCCAAGTTGCAGAATCTGATTCTGATTCAGAGGAAGAAGATCTAGCAGATCCCATTGATCTTCATCAAAGGGACATTCCATCCAGAATCCAGAAAAACCACCCCGCGGGCCAAATCATTGGTGATATGGATGAAAGAAGTACAAGACAAAGACAAATAAATTTCAAGGAAATGGTCAGGTATGTATGTTTGTCTACTAATTGTTCTAAAATTCGTGAGTCTTTGTACCTTTCTGAAATAGAGCCCAAGCGCGTGGAGGATGCACTCAAGGATGAGTTCTGGATTCGGGCTATGCAAGAGGAGCTGGACCAATTCGCCAAGAATGATGTGTGTGATCTTGTTCCACGGCCAGAAAGTGCTCACGTGACGGGGACCAAGTGGATATTCAAGAACAAGATTGATGAAGCAGGCAACATTGTGAGGAATAAAGCTCGACTTGTCGCACATGGGTATACGCAAATTGAAGGAATTGATTTTGATGAGACATTTGCCCCTGTTGCTCAAATTGAGTCGGTAAGACTTTTGCTTTCTATTGCTTGTTATATGAAAATTACGTTGCATCAAATGGACATTAAGAGTGCCTTTTTGAATGGGGTCTTAAGTGAAGAAGTTTATGTTGAGCAGCCTAAATGATTTATGGATCCTCAAAAACCTGATTTTGTTTTAAAATTGAAAAAGGCCCTTTATGGTTTAAAACAAGCTTCTAGAGCTAGGTATGAAAGGCTAACTCAACATTTGCTTTATTTGAACTTTAGACGAGGGGGAGTTCATAAAACTTTGTTCCTTCTTAAATCCAACAAGCACATCTTAATTGTCCAAATTTATGTAGACGATATTATTTTTGGATCCACTAACGAGCAGATGGTCAAGGAGTTTGTCACTCGAATGTCTGATACGTTCGAAATGAGCATGGAAGGTAACCTCTCATACTTCCTTGGTTTACAAATTAAACAGCTTGATGACGGTATTTTTCTTTCCAAGAAACTAAATATGCAAAGAACTTAGTCAAAAAGTTTGGGTTAGAGGGTGAAACTGTAAAGAAAACGCCACTGGGCAAAAATGTGAAGCTGTCCAGAGACGATGTTGGTAAGGGTGTTGATAACACCATGTTTAGAAGTATGATAGGCAGTTTGTTGTATTTGACAGCAAGTAGACCTGATATTATGTATAGTGTGTGCTTATATGCTAGATATCAGTCTAATCCAAAAGAGTCACACTTGAAAGCTGTTAAAAGAATTATTAGGTACATTGCTGGTACAACTGAACTAGGTGTGTGGTACACGAAAGATACTGGTACTGAACTTTTAGGATACACTGATTCAGACTGGGCTGGGGATGTAGTAGATAGGAAGAGTACTACTAGAGGATGTTTTTTTTTGGGTAATAATCTAATTTCTTGGTACAGCAAAAAGCAAAATTGTATTTCTCTTTCTACAGCTGAAGCCGAGTACATTGCAGCTGGAAGTGCGTGCACACAATTACTGTGGATGAACCAAATGATTGAAGACTACGGTCTGCACAGTAGTATCTTGACGGTGTTGTGTGATAATTCCAGTGCCATTGACATCTCCAAAAATCCAGTCCAGCATTCTCGAATCAAACACATTGACATAAGGTACCACTTTATTCGAGACTTAGTTGAGAGGAAGATTGTTAGCCTTGAACATATTGGAACTGATAATCAGCTGGCTGACATCTTCACGAAGGCATTAGATTTCGAGACCTTCTTTCGTTTGAGAAGAGATCTCAGTATGTGCATTGTCTAACCAATGTTGGTTTGTGATGTTGTGACACTACTTATCAACATCAGTCACAACATCTGTATAATTTTGCATGCATTTTTACTCTTCTTTTTATACATTATACAAATGCATTGAGTTTGATTGAAAGTGCAATAAGGTCCTCTGTTGCAATAAGAGTAATGACAAAAAGGACCAACCTCTTCGGAATTAGGTGATTGTGGGACTTGCCCGCAGAAACTGGTTTTCTCCCAGGTCCAAAAACAAGAGGCGTTTAACAGCAATTGTTGAAGATTAAAAGATTTAAATCCCTTCAAGGATGAAGAAAATCTGGACTCAAAATGCTCCAATATTTAAAAATCGACTTCTTGAGAGATTTTGACGTAGTCATTAACTTGGGTTAAGGGGTAAGTTTCCATTAACTTCACCTAAGGCAATGTTGGTTTATAATGTTGTTAGTAATAAAAAGCAACATTGGATCAAAACACTGAAATCATAATGTGTTCTGTTTTAACCTTTTAGGTCATGATTTTTAGGCATTCCCTAGGACATTCATACTTTGTGAAGATGCCATCTTATTGTGCATTTTGTTTCTTGTGTTTTTGTCTTGCTTGAAATCTCTTAATTTTGTTTTGAATTGAGCTAACCAAGTGTTTCAGTGGAGTTATAATCGGACGGCTGGACAGGTAATAACGAGGTGAATTTGGTGAGTGAAAATTAACATTGCACAAGATAGGTACAACTGTGCTGATGGTTCATTAAAATCAGCTTTGTATTTTCGACCTATTTTGTAGATTAAGTAATACAATTTTTTATAGAAAGAGATAGTGGGATAGTTGAGTGATCACGTAGCCTAATCATAGAGGGAGTGACGCTTTTTACATGGAAACAAAAATCTTGCTTTTAAGCATAAAAATCAGCCGGTGATTTTTTTTTATTTTTCCTTTTATTTACCTTCTCTCTCCTTGTGTGCAACGGTCACTTTTTGAGGGGATAAAAAGCTAATTCCCTTTTACCGTTTGCCCATTATTCCAAACCTCTTTCAAATTGAAACTCTCAGAATCCTTCCTCCTCTCAAATTCTCTCGATTTTCTGGTTCTTGGTTGTGTGTGTTTGTGAAATTTTGCAGGATGACCAGCTCGTCACCACCGTCTGTCCCAGAACTGCCAGAGGAGATTCGCCGCTCCGGCGACCAGGTCCCGCTGTCGTTCCCAAATATTGGTGGCCTTGATATTCGTGAGGAGATTGGTGGTGGTAGTTCTTCAAACCCACCACTATCAACATCGCCACCACAATCGTCTGCGCCTGTTTCTCTTGCTGCCGTGCTTGTTCCATCGCCGGTCGACGCTACGCCGGTTGCTCAAGTGTTCCTTGGACAGCCCGAGAACGAAATTGACGTCGATAATCCCCCAGATTTAGCTTTTGTGGCTGAGACCTTTGGACGTGTGGGAAACCCAACTTTGAAGCGGTCGAGATGATTGCGCAACATACCGCCCGGCGTTGTGCCGCCCGCGGTCCCAAAAAGCAAGGCTGGTCCGCGTCGCCACGTGCCTATCGAACACATGAATCTCCAAGAGGATGTTGTTGTGGAGTCTGACCCTGATGATCATGATTTTGAGCCTACTGCTCCGATTACCGGAGATGTGCCGCCGTCTGCTTCTGCTCCCAGTCTGCCGGAGAAGAAGAGGTTTACTCGCCGAAAACAGCTTGTACGTAAGGCCGACAGGAGACCTAGCCTGACGAAGGACAGTTTCTCTCCCAGCCAGGCAAAGGTCAAAGTTTCTCCTGGATCAACTGCTACTAAGTACTCTTCGCCCCCTTACACTGTACTGGACTTTATCACCGGCGAGGTTACAAGTTCTGCCAAGCCGCTTGCCGATGATCCCCCGCCGTCTCCAGTTCSTGCTGCTACGCCTGAATTTGACACAGGTCTTTTTGAGTATTCGCCTGATTCTTCATTCGATGTGCCCTTGAAAGATGTTCTTGCTGCTTGCAAAGAGGACAAGAAGAAAAATAAGGCTACTGCAAAGGATGATGTTGCTAGTCGTGTTGGTACCCCCTTACCAACATCGCGTCACTCGCAGTCTGTTTCGTCCTCCCGCACTGCTTCCGTTCCAAGAACCACTCCTGCTCCCTCGCCGCCCTCTTCTAATGCATCGGCTCAATCCAAGTCCTCTTCAGGACCAGCTACTCCTATGCCCGAGCTTGAGGACATGGTGCCCTTTTCGGAGAGATTCATTACTGCCGAGGCTGCCGAGCTATTCGATTCCTACCAGGGTCGTCATATGATTGCCGAGAAATGAGTTCTGGTTGAACTTTTTGAGAAACACAATCTCACTGCCTATCTCCGACACAAAGGTATGTATTCCACCGTCTCCACGGCCATGCCTTTTGTGCGTGATGTTGTTGTCGAGTTTTTTGCCAATTTGTTACCCTCTATGGTTGATTTGGAGTCAGTCAATTATGGGAAGGTGTTTATGCGTGGCAAAGTTTTTTCATTCACCCCTGAGTTAATTGATGAGTTTTATGGTACTGAGTCTTACCGGGGTGACTCGACGGTGGATGATATGAATGAGGTAGTTAAGTTTCTGTCTTGTGGGATGGTTAATTCTTGGTTTGAGCAGCTTCCTAGCACCCGTCTTTCATCTCTTCATTCTATTTTGCATAAGCTTGCCATTTGTAATTGGGTCCCCTCCAAAAACACAACCTGTGTTACGCGGCCTCAGGCCCATTTCTTGTTTCGTCTTGGGAGAGGGATCACATTTAGTTTTGGTCAGCATGTTTTTGATATTATCACTAAGTTTGCCACCACGAAGTCTGCGGCATCGTTGTGTTTTCCGTCTTTGATTTTCAGTTTGTTAGAGAATCAAGGCTTACAGCTTGGTCCCGAGGATGTGCTCACGGGTGAGGCTGAGTGGTTTGCCTTGCGCAATCAGCAAAAACAGGCGCCTGCCAGGCAAATCAATAACTCGGGCACCGGTAACA
>BMAC01000093.1:66594-90043 GCA_014905375.1 Phtheirospermum japonicum
TTGTTGAGAAATTTATTCTTGACAATAATTCCTATTTTGTTATTTGCCTTTCTTGGGCACAAAATAAATTAGGAAACTAGATTTAGGACAATATTATGTTTCCTAGTTTATGTACAAGATTTTAATTATTCTTAGATTGTGTTTAGAATTTGTTTTTAGGATTTTACCAAGTTTAGGATTCTAGGTTGTCTATTTAAGACACAAGAACTCCTAATACTTGAAATCACTTTTGACGCACGGGTTATTGCGAGGAGATCGATGCAAGACGCAAGGAACGCACGACGCAAAGAAGAAGAACACGAAGAAGTGATATCTACTTGGAGCCAACGTTCGTGATAAATAAGATCTTTGAAGTTGCGTGACCGACGAAAAAGATCTTGCCATTCCGGCAACAAGTATTTAGTATCAAGTTTCTTGATATTTAGTTTTCATATATTACTTTATATTTTGTATTGAATTTAAAAAAAAGTAATATAGTTTTCGGGTTTGTACACCCAAGTTTACAAGTACTTTTACTTGTGAACTGAATTTGTTTAATCGTGTTCTCATATTTTAATTTCCGCTGCATAAATTTAATTTACTCTGGTCGATGTTGTTAACTGATATTGGTAACAATGATTAACAACATCGTGAATATAAGAATTATTCTTATATTCATAAACCTTCTAATTTTACGTAAGCTATTTAAATAAATCATAAGCTAATTTATTTTACGTACCAAATTAAACTGAACTCTAACATACCAGTTTCCAATTGATACTGAATCACTTGAGCTTTAGTTGGACAAATCACTATTTTCAGGCAGTGATTCAAATCAAATGATGGAATTCTTGATTGACTAGTAATTATTCTAATGATATCTTTGGACTTGTGAATTTTAACCACCAAATGGTTTCATATTTATATTCCAAGTGATTAGTTAATTGTAGCAGTGAAATTCTATGTTATTTGAATTCTTTTTGGGTTAAGTAATTTACAGAATGAGTATCATGTAAATTTAAGTCGTACAAAGTCGAGTTTTATGGACTAAAATTACAACTCGAAAAATTTGAGCTAAAATTGCTACTCCCGTCTTTAGTATCTACTGAACCAGTTTTGCAATTGCATAAAGTGTTTGTATGTTGTGCAAAATTTTATATATTTACAAGTATAATTGATTAAACATTTAGTCTTTTACAATTCTGTTTTTATTTATTCTCCAATTTTATCATTTTGTCTATAAAATTTATCAAGCACAATTTATTATATCAAAGAATCTCTCCATCTCTAATATCATGAAAGGAAAGAAAAAAAATTAAAAATCAATAAAATGAACGCATTTTGTTTTTATTTATTTTATTAAACGGTGGAAATGAGAATTGTCCAAACGCACAAATGTTATTTATTGGGTCTCACTATATATCACCATATCATTTTATTTGTTTTCTATATATTCGCTTGCTTTTGCCCAAATTCTTTATAGTGTGTTTCAATATGTATCACTGGTGTAAACTAAACGCCCAAATCTTTTATATTGGGTGTCAGTATATATCACAACGTCATTTTATTTGATTTTCATATATTCGTTTACAACATGACTGACAAATTTCACTAATTTTGTTTTTAACTCGGGTGAATGAATAAGGACTAAAATGGACGACGTGTTAACCCTTAGCACCATCAATCCTCTGAAACGGTTTTATTGGTTGGGATGAATTTATAAATAATTTCATCTCCTATTTATGCTTTTCCAACACACTCCACCATACTCTCTAAAAACTCTGGAAACATTTTAGAGCATCCTACACAATACAAAATATATATCCTTTGAGAGTTTTATGCAATATTTTCTTTATAAAATATGTTCAATTATTAAAATTTTATCCTCGTCCAAAACTAATTGCAAAATTTCATTCAATTAAACAGTTACAAAATGATTGATTTATCCTTATCATCAATATAATGACATTTAATGTATTTTTCTTCGATACTTATTTTGAACGGTATTAAAACATTAAATTTGAGCTTTAATCAATTAATTTTTGCCGATTAAAAAATTTGTCGTTTGTCATTACATCTAGATTCTTCAACAAATTCATTTCGATTACATCACTTTCTATTTTATATTTTCAAAATTCAAAATCATTGATTATTGTTCCAAAAATAAAATAAAATATCAGTTGATTATTAATTGTCGGAAACTAATATATTTGAGCTTGTCACATCAAGTGTCGTTAGCAGTGGATCCATTTTATAATAACATAAGACCATAGCAGTAGTACGTACACTGTATGCAAGTATTTTACATTTCTCAAAAAGCTTTAATATTATTTTTTTCGGAAAAGAAATTAATATTATGACAAATATTTTTAAATTATAAAATAGGGTCTAGATCCACCCACTGAATATGAAAAAGAAATCCTTTGCCATACCTAATTGTCACTTCATCTGCACACACATATTTACTCTGCTTCAAATATAATAGAAAAAAGTATACGTCATGTGTGCTTGAACATGTTTTAAATATATCATATTGTTAAATCCAAAAAGTTTGGTTATGGGTACTAACCTCAAAAGAGATCAGCGATCTGAAGTAGATTCTGAATACGTCACATCGACCTACCAAATCCTTCGTGAAACTCCTGACGACCTCCCTGGTCCTGCAAAATAACGCCTCGAACGGGCCGGATTTCGAGCCCGTTAAGGCCCTCCGACGCTTAAGTTAATAAGCGAAATCACCACTCAACTCTTCTCTTCAATTATAATAATAATGCGATATCGACTTAATAATATAATGAGAGGCATACGCCTCCTTTTATAGAGATTGGGGAAGTGTCCCTCAATTTAGGGTTATCTTCTATAACCATAATTCCATTCATAATACAACTCAATAACCGACTCTCAATTAGGACTCTCTCCGCATGTTAAGTTCCCATATATAACCAATCTCTTTAATACAAGAGGCCTGGGCCCTTTATACGGCCCACCGAAGGCCACACAACAAAATCACCTTAAACCCTCGGGCTTAACATTCATAACATCCACAATCGAGCTCAAGTACTCATCTCAAATCATAAGAGATCACGACCCTATATGAGAACTCATCCCCATATTACAGGTCGCTACTCTTCACAAACCAACTCGCTTACTTCTCAAGGACACGAAACAGCTCGCCCATCTCCTAGGAGGATCACCCTCTCCCGTAAATGAGGTTGCTTACCACGAATAACCTTATACATCAAATAATATCACGTATGGACATTTTGGTCCGTATCAGCTAGTCCCCCATGTTTTAGCTGATTAAGGCACGAAATCAGGTAAGACATGTAAAAACATAATCACAACAACCAACAATCATAAACACATAAATTACTACTCCACTCTACCAATCCACACTCCAGAATCACAAATCGAGTTATAATACTCATTTTACCATTATGAATTATTAAATATACCTTCGACCTGTAAATGTTCAGCTCACAGAGCTCGCTTATTTTAAGACAGGATGATCATCCTTCGGGAACGACCTGCAAGTCCTCAGATTAAATCCCCAACTACATACGGAACGACCTGGAATCACTCCACTGTTACCCTCCGACCTGAAATCACATCCAGATCCAAAATAATTTCCCACAACGTAATCATAAGCAACCACAAAATTCAAACCACGCCTTCTCTTATACATCCAATCCCACTTAGACTTCATTAAATGCAGCCTGACACCGTGTCGGGCACGAGTCACTCCACAATTATCTCGTAGTATAATAAATACAGTGGGCCCAGAATAAAAGGCCCAAAACATTCTCCGAGTAAACCCTATTAACTCCCGCTCCAATCTGTCCCATCAGCTTTCCGCCGCCCCATACATAAAAATCATTTCATTTTCCCTTTTTACCACTTTACGCAATTGCAATCAAAAAACTGCCATTTTCTCTCTGCAAAAAAGCTCATCAACCAGACATCGTTCAAGAATCTATCAACAGCTCATCATCCATCAACGACCTACAGCTCACCAAAAATGTGTAAGTCCGTAGATCTCTTCTCTATAATAGCTTAATCGCACTGTTGAAATTATGACTGCATCTGCTGAGATATGTTCGTTCTGTGTTATCCCCTCCCCCGAATATATTTAATTTGTGATGGAATTAGCATCCTCAAACACTAATTCGCAAAACTCCACTCTTTCTCCTGATTCCAACCCTACCGAAAACCCCTTCATCCTAGAAAAAAGACAAAAACAACCCTTACTATCTTCCTCCGGCCTCCGCGACGAGTCAGAGGGCGACGTCCATTGGTCGGAGCTTCAAGCCCAAACCAGAGCCCACGCCGAGGCCCAAGCTCTAATAGATAACATCCCTGAAGCTTCGTCCTCCAACCCGCTAACCCCTGCACACATTCCAGAGGACCTTCCTCTACCAAAATCCAATATTCCTCCCCCTTGCGAGCATTTTAGGGAAAACTCGGTGACTATAGCTCATTCCCTATCTGTGGACGACCTACCCTCCTCGTCTCGCGCGACCAAAGAAATTAAGCACAATTACTGGCTACTCCCCAACCCAAAGAAATTAGATAAATTTAAGAGAACTCTTAACCTTCCAGAGACAGCCAAGATGGTCTTACCTGACAGCCCCCACTCAGATCCCCTGCGACCTCTCCCTAATCACATCACCCTCTTTGACACACTGCTGGTGGCGGGGTTTAGATTCCCAGCACACCCATTTTACGTTCAAATATCGCACCTGTACAAAATTTCCCCCTTGCAACTAACTCCTAACTCCATGAAGTTCCTAACTGGATACCTCATATTATGTAAATATTACAACACCCAACCCGACTCAGGCTTCTTTCACTTCTGCTTTCAAATAAAATACCAGCATAACTCTTTCTATCTCTCTGCTCGCTCGGGGCTAGCTCGCTTTCTGATAAACCCTCCCTACAAAGTCCCCGAGTGGAAGAAGAACTTCTTCTTCATCCATAATACGGAAGACTGGCCCTTTATAACCGAGCTACAAAATCGTACCCCCAAACAATACAAACCACCTACCTCCAAAGAATGCCCTCGTCTTTATAAAAAATATTCAGAACAGCTCGCGAAATGGAGCAAGCGCCCTTTCGATGTGGTGCACCTCACCAGTCGATCCGACAATTTCCGTTATGTGGGTCTCAACTCTTGCCAAGTCGAACCGGAACTTGCCATCACCGAATCAGACTTTGGTAGGTATTTTAGGTTTTATAATTGCACCATACCTCATATTATAAAACAAAAACTGAATAATAACATTCTCCCTGTCCACTGCAGTTGCCTTCATCAACAATTGCACCGCAACTCGCTCTGAGGAAGCCAAGAAACCATCCGCTCCACAGCTCGCAGCTCCTCCTGTCCCCTCTCCTATCAATGTGGACAAGGAGTTGCGACAGGCCTTTGGGACAGCGTCCGACGACGAGGAAGAGGTCCAGCTAGTGAGGCGATCTGCCAAAAATAAAGGGAAGCGACCCCTTAACCCTGTACTAGAGAGCCCAGTAGCTAGGAGTCCTAGCCCACTGGAATAAAAGCGTCGTCGCCTTCGTAAGGTCCCTTCGGCGACCTCCGCCAACGCATCTGATCTGAGCAAGATATTAGCAAAATGCGACAAAGCAGCGGATGTCCAAACCCTTCTTAACGAGCATGCGATCAAACAGGTAGACTCTAAAGAACCTTTCTTCTCAATACGTCTAGCTCTTATGGATGCTCACAGAACCTCTTGATAGAGCTGAGCCCTTTGTTCTCCAAGCTCTCCGAAGAGTTAGTGGCTCGTTCAGCGGAGAGCGAGCTCCAAAAAACATGTGACGAGCTGACCACACAAACCAAACAACAAACCCTACAGCTATCACTAACGCAAGGGGAGTTGGACAATGCACTCAAACTGGTGAAGGCTCACGACGAAGAAGTAGCGATCTTGAAGAGCCAAGTTAACAGTCTGAGGGATGAGGCGGCCCGCACGAGCAACGCGCTAAAGAAACAGATTGAGGAGCTCACACTACAAAATCAAAAGCTCTCAGAACACATCAAAATAGCTCACAAGGAAGGCATATCTGAAGGTCGGCGAGCCTTCCTTACCAGCACGGTCGGCAGGAAATTCCTTGAAGCATATCGGCGAGAGCTAGTGGAGGCTTATGAGAAGTCTTCCATTTACTTTGGGGTGATGGCTGGTGGCGCCTCAGAATGGCTCTATATAGTGGCCAACATGTTCAAGGAGGAGGTCGCTGCACTAAACGTCACCTATACTCCCAACGTCAAAGCACTCATCGACAAACTAACCCCCTTCAGTAGCTTTAAGGGCGACTGGACGCAACCAATCGACACGAAGTGGTGGTTATCTTGTCAGAATCGAGCTGCCCTATCAGCTGGAGTACACGCTGAGCTAGAGACGCCTCTGGACGACCTGCTCCCTGAACCAGAGCCAATCTCCTCAAATCCTCCTACTACGACCTCCGCTGCCGAGAAAATTGCTTGAAACTTTTATCTTTTATCTGCTCGCAATCCTTGTACAGATAATTTAACTCTCCTGTTGGCACTTTAATTTATGTTTATTATCTGCACAGCTTTCTACCTCTCAACATACAACCCTGCAATAAAAATTCTCAAAAGCAACCAACCATAAACTAATATTCTAAGATAGGTCCTCCGAAGAATACAAACAATTATACATTCCATCCTGGGATCGTAAGATCCTGGTCAGATCGCAATCCATAAACAATGCAATCAATCCACACTCAAAACACATTAGCTCGCATAAGAACATTTATTCAGGAAACAAGTAAACCAAACATCATAACCATGCAACCATAAAGAACAAAACAGCTCGCAAAACTTTATTCATTATGTTACTCAACTTCCAAAATACCATGCGGGAGAAGTGCCCTCCGGTCCAGATTTACCTTCTCCCGCCACAAAAGCACAATTTTAAAACACAACTCTTCATTACTAGCTCACTCGGTCGAAAGAAGTGCCCTCCGGTCCAGAGTTACCTTCTCTCACCACAAAAACAAAAAGTGTCTTATGTCACAAACATAAACTTTCCACATATTTTCAACACAAACTTTCTGTGGGAGAAGTGCCCTCCGGTCCAGAGTTACCTTCTCCAGCCAAAAAGATGCAATACTTGTCACAAACACAAACTCTCCATCAGGTCGCTCGGTCGGGAGAAGTGCCCTCCGGTCCAGAGTTACCTTCTCCCACCACAAAATCACAACATGTACTCACGATTTTTGTATATTTGGCTAGGTATTTTAGTTAGATTTATTGTTAATTTTGGGTATAAGTTGTATTAATTGAGCATATTTCCGTATTTATGTATCTCCAACTTATTTTACCACATTTTATGTTTATTTTAGGTATTTTGAAGTTTTTTGGTGTTAAGGTGGACGAATGTGGGCCCGCGAATGGAGTTTCAAAGAAATTGGGCCCTGATTTGGTATATTACAGCTGACACTGGGTCTGTCATCCACACTGGGTTACCCAATGTTAGAAATTCTGGCAGACACTTCCGTCCGACCGGACAAGACCAGTGTCTGACCGGAGTAGAGGGCAGACACTTCTGTCCGACCGGACAAGACTTCTGACCGGTCGGACAAGTACGTTATGCACGCAGATTTCTGAGAATTTTCAGTTACGAAACGGCTGAAGGCTGTTTAAAAACGCAGAGGAGGCTAGGGTTTCATATCATTCACCCTTGGAGGCCTTTTGGAGGCTGGAAGCACCACACAACACCCAAAGGTTGAGAGATTTGACACATCTCTCATACCTCTAGTATAGATTTGTGCAACACCGTATCGAAGTTTGGTTCGCAGTAGCTTCCGCTCGTGGCTAGGGTTCTGGGTTCGTGACAAACCTTGGGATTCTACGCAGCTTTCGGAGTGCTTTCGTTCATCCTCTTCACTCGTTGGAAATAGTTCAACGACTAGTAACTTCTGAACTCGTATCTCTGAATTGTTTTATTAGTAGTTGATTTGGGATTTATTTAGAATAGTTGGAGAGTATGATGGATAATGTTTCGTTGATTGTTTGTTAAAGTACTGGGTAATCGTAGATTTGTTATCGTGTGTTGGGTATTGATATTGGTTGAACAATTGTTTTGGATTGAGAATCAAATTGTGATTGATCTAGTTACACTCTTGAAGCATTTTAGTATTTAGATTGTTATGAATCTCGTTTGGTATTTGGAATGAATTCGTATGCTGCATGGTGATAGAATTATACGTGATTTTTAGCTGTTAGAGGAATTTGATTGATAGTTGTAAACGTTGTTGACAATCGTTTGAATGATGTCTAGTAATTTGCATTTGAATTACGATAGTTGCTTTTCTTACGACTTGTCGAGAGACTGACAACCTCGAGACAAGAAGAGTTCGTTTTCTTTTATTTCAAGTTATTGGAGTTGAAACCTTTACAAAACCCCCTTGATCGTGGTGTTTCTAGATAGAAGTGTGATATTAGTATGATAAACATCGTTAAATCCAATTTCCATTCCTCGAGAGAATCGACCCGAGTTAACTCATCAGTTTACAAGTGACCCCGTTCTCTTGCGGGCGAACTTAAAACCTTTTCAAACGTAGACCATGATAGTTATCCGGTATTTAATTTTGAAAGGAACATAAAAGTTCGGCTCAAAATTTGGCGCCGTTGCCGGGGAATGGCAAAGGTGATAATGATGTTTATTCGTGTTAATGCTTTCATGTCGATAATTGTATAATGTTTTTGGTTTGCCTCTCGATGCGTTGATTTGTTTATTGATGATGCAAGGTCGACAAAATCTTAGAGGAGAATCGACCCATTTCATCAATAGCATCGAACAAGTGACAAGACCGAAACCACTATTTCCTTCCACCAAAGGGAATCCAACCACTCGATGGAGTCAAGCGATGCGAGACTATGATCCGGATGAGTTCTACTATGAGCAACTCCCGATATTTCTTGGACTCCCGAGTGAGGATCCGTTCGACTTCATCCAGGAGTACGACGTCATAACAAGAACCTTCCCTCTCTTAAGCCTTACGAGGGATGAAGTGAAGGTGCGACTCTTCTTCTACACATTGAAGGGTCAGGCAAGAAAATTATTTATACATTCAGAGCCTGATTCCTCGGGAGTGTGGGAAGATGTGCACGATTGGTTCATGGAGACGTTCTGCTCATCTGAATGGATCCCAACTCCAAATTCTTACAACGTGAGCCTCAATGATCAAAATGCCTCGCCCAACCACTACAATCCGAGTTTTGAACCACCCATACGGCTCCCTCTGCCTCACCTTCGTATTACACGAGATATGACTCGTATGCTCCATCCGAATTTAATTCTTCCTATCCGAGCTACGACTCTTATGTCCCTCCCGACTCGATTCCGTACTACCCGAGCCACAAAGAATATACACTAGACAATCAATTTTTGGCACGGAAGCAAGACCTAGAAGCTGAGACCAATCATCATTGGGACGAAATTGCGCAATCAAATCAGATTTTGGCGCAATCGACTGAGCAACTCATGAATAATATGGAGATGATGTTGGGTCAAATGATGGCTTCTTTGGAAGAGAGGGAAAKCCAACAAATCWACAATCATCCCGATGTCCCACTCGATAATGATCCRTACTCAGTYAACTGCAATGAGGAGGAGYAGCTTACTTTTGATGAGCTRYCGATTTTTGATGTGGTGGAGCCTAKCGTAGATGTTGGCAACTCGAGCTTGGATTCTTGTTTGGGAGAGGTRTGTAAGGGGATGGAGATCGAGGATTYKGTTGGGATCGCCTCTTTTGTGATWGAATGTGAWGTTTTGGGTGATAGTATAGGGGCGTTACCGATGGAGATTCCWAGTGAGGAGGTTGGCGACTCGRACTTACTTGATCTTTGTGGAGATGTTGGAGTTGTGTTACCGRACTTGGAAAAGGTTGTGTTTGTYGAGYCACATTGSGTTCTACCCGATGCTTTGATCAATCTTAACATTGAGGCGGTAGAAGAGGCAATCAAGAAGGAGTCTGGGAYGGTCGATGATCATTCCTTATGTTCRACCGATTTCCTAGTCATTCCGGTGACCGAGCATTGTCCCACACTCCGGCTAACTTTGGATCTCTTTTTGGTCATCGATTACTCACGTTTTCGACCTCCAWAGCCGAGTGGAGTATTTATTTCTCTCATCACGAAGCTTGCTCATCGTGCCTACCTTGGTGGTTGTTATCGCCCGCTTTTGCTCTTGGAGAACACTAAGGCATGGCACGATCGTCATTTATTCTTGGATCCCGGATAACATCACTTTGTAAGTCGTCGAGCAAAAGACGTTAAAAATTGCACTTCTTGGGAGGTAACCCAAGGTATCGTTTTTCTAGCTTAGTTTAAAAAAAAAAAATCATTTTGTACATATTTTTGTTCTTGATTAACATGAGTTGGATAGGTGTGATAATGGTTTGTTGAGTTGTGTAGAAAAAGTGTGAAAAATGATGTTTTTCCAGAACAACCGATCGGATGAGGGAAATTGACCGGTCGGACAAAACACACTGGATTGCTGACCGACCGGAGAAGAGAAGATGACCGGTCGGACGAAACACACTGGAATGTTGTCCGACCGGAGTGGTGCAGTGACCGGTCGGATGGAGGCAGCAGACTTACTTGAAACCATTGCTCCATTTGTAGAGTTCCATCTTTCCCTCTAGACGGCATGGAAACTTAGGCGGGCCCGAGCCCCAGTATTGTATCACTTTTTATCCAAACTCTCATTTTTCATTTTTAGTGATTTTGTTTGATTTTTCTGTTATGTGTTTTGTGCTTGAGTCTTTGTTTAACCATTCGATTAACTTTTCACATGATAATTGATTCGACGTTTTCCTTTTTCCTTATATTGATATGTATAATAGCAATGCGGACATTGCTTACTTTTATGTGGGGGGGAGGATAGTCGTATTATGCATGCGTAGTCATTTTGGTCTAATGGTTCTATTTGAATCCTTCTTTGTGACGACGTATGAATCAACCAATTGTTTATGTCGACGTTTGTTGAGATTATTCCCATGCTTATTTGTGTTTGTACTGGCTTGCCTGTCGGAACCATGTATTGTGTGATCTATCATTGGAGTCTTTTGAGCTTGTTTAGTGCAAAATTTTTCAAAACCTACTTATATATATATTTTAAAATAACACTTAGTCGTTAGCAATTTTGCGAAACTTTTTAAAAACTCGATCACCTTGTTTTCAAAAGTTTGAATAAAACCCTAGTAAGGAGCCTTGTGTGTTTATCAACATCATGCTTTGATTCGATAAGTGTTTTGAAAAGTCTCTAAAGTAGCATGTGTACATTTGGTTTTGGAAATGACGATAGGCACATATAAAACCCGATTCCGGCTATATTCAAAAATAAAAATCATTATAAATTCCTAATGAGCCCCTTTGAGCCTTTATTCCGTCTCTTTGTTAGCCATGAGCATAATTGTAGCTCTTATTTCATTTAAGTTTGTGAGATGAGAGTTTTATTATTCATTGGTTAATGAGATATGACAAGTGTAGGGTGGGAATTAGTGGATACTATTATTAAAAAAAAAGTAAAGAAAAATATAAAAAAAGAGAGAGAAAAAGAAAAAAAATGGAAATTAAGGGTGCTTAGTTTCATAAGAGCATTTAGATGTTAAAAATAAAGCCTATTTATAAAGGCAAATATTCGGGTCTTGGGGATAGGAATAGCCTTAGCTATAAAAGGCTAAAATAATGGTATATGGTTGTTTTGGGGGGAATGAGGAGCAAGCTTTGCTCTATGCTTAAAATGTGGATTGAGTGAGTTATTGATTGCGTTTGTTCGCAATTTAGCCACACATCTTTATATATGACTTATCTTACCAAAGAGCCTACATTACAACCCTAGAAAGTCCTAATCCGATCCTTGATTAAATGTGCACATATATGCGATGTACGAGTCTTTGATTTTCATGAGTCGTTGAATGCATGTTTATGTTGATCCGAGCATATACACTTACCTTTTGAAAAACACGAGCGAATGAGTGCACCATTATATATATTTCCCTTTTGTGAGGACGCATTCTTTTGATTGCAAGGTGGAAGGGTAACACGAGCTTTGCTTAAGAGTTTTCGACAAAAGTGTTTATATTTGCAAAACTATATTGTATGCACAACATGACTCTTTGATCTAGTTACTTTCATGCTTACGTGGTTTTGATTCTTTCGTTTGTTCGAGGACGAACAAACCAATAAAGCATGGGGTGTTTGACTCACACGTATTTGTCACGATTTTTGTATATTTGGCTAGGTATTTTAGTTAGATTTATTATTAATTTTGGGTATAAGTTGTATTAATTGAGCATATTTCCGTATTTATGTATCTCCAACTTATTTTACCATATTTTATGTTTATTTTAGGTATTTTGAAGTTTTTCGGTGTTAAGGTGAACGAATGTGGGCCCGCGAATGGAGTTTCAAAGAAATTAGGCCCTGATTTGCTATATTACAGCTGACACTGGGTCTGTCATCCACACTGGGTTACCCAGTGTCAAAACCCAGTGTTAGAAATTCTGGCAGACACTTCCGTCCGACCGGACAAGACCAGTGTCCGACCGGAGTAGAGGGCAGACACTTCTGTCCGACCGGACAAGACTTCTGACCGGTCGGACAAGTACGTTACGCACGCAGATTTCTGAGAATTTTCAGTTACGAAACGGCTGAAGAGCTGTTTAAAAATGCAGAGGAGGCTAGGGTTTGCATATCATTCACCCTTGGAGGCCTTTTGGAGGCTAGAGACACCTTAGAACACCACAAAGGTTGAGAGATTTGACACATCTCTCATACCTCTCAGTATAAATTTGTGCAACGCCGTATCAAGGTTCGATTCGCAGTAGCTCGCTCGTGCTAGGATTCTGGGCTCGTGACAAGCCCTGGGATTCTACGCAGCTCGGAGTGCTTTCGTTCATCCTCTTCACTCGTTGGAAATAGTTCAACGACTATTAACTTCTGAACTCGTATCTCTGAATTGTTTTAGTAGTAGTTGATTTGGGATTTATTTAGAATAGTTGGAGAGTATGATGGATAATGTTTCGTTGATTGTTTGTTAAAGTACTGGGTAATCGTAGATTTGTTATCGTGTGTTGGGTATTGATATTGGTTGAACAATTGTTTTGGATTGAGAATCAAATTGTGATTGATCTAGTTAAACTCTTGAAGCATTTTAGTATTTAGATTGTTATGAATCTCGTTTGGTATTTGGAATGAATTCGTATGCTGCATGGTGATAGAATTATACGTGATTTTTAGCTGTTAGAGGAATTTGATTGATAGTTGTAAACGTTGTTGACAATCGTTTGAATGATGTCTAGTAATTTGCATTTGAATTACGATAGTTGCTTTTCTTACGACTTGTCGAGAGACTGACAACCTCGAGACAAGAAGAGTTCGTTTTCTTTTATTTCAAGTTATTGGAGTTGAAACCTTTACAAAAACCCCTTGATCGTGTGTTTCTAGATAGAAGTGTGATATTAGTATGATAAACATCGTTTAATCCGATTCCCATTCCTCGAGAGATCGACCCGAGTTAGCTTGCCAAGTCTACAAGTGACCCCATTCTCTTGCGAGCGAACTTAAAACCTTTCAAACGTAGACGCGCATTTGTTTAACCGGAATTTAATTTTGAAAGGAACACAAAAGTTCGGCTCACCTTTCCATTTGCATCTTTAAGTATATATGCTCCTCCTCGCAACACCTTCGTCACTTTAAATGGCCCAACCCAGTTCGGTTCCAAATTCTTAGTCATCTTCAATGCATCAGATCTCCTCCACACCAGATCGCCGACCTGGAAACAACGATGCTTAACCCGCTTATTAAAAGCAGCTTGTATCCTCTGTTTATAGTGTTCAACCCGAGCTGCAGCTTTCTCACGTATCTTTTCGATTGTCTCAATTGCTCCACGAGCCAGTCTCTCATTCTCTTCCATATTAAATGCCATCAAACGTTGTGAACCTCCAACTATCTCTGCTGGAATGACCGCGTCCATTCCATAAACCAAACTAAACGGCGACTCTCCCGTGGTGGTTCGGGGAGTCGTTCGGTAAGCCCATAAGACCGATGCGATCTCTTCTTCCCAAAGCCCGCCTATTTTCTCCAATCGCAGCTTAAGTCCCTGCACAATTATTCAATTGGTAACTTCCACTTGCCCATTGGTCTGCGGATGTGCCACAGAAGCAAATCGCTGCTTCATCCCCATCTCTCTACACCACCTTTGTATTTTTCTGCCATTGAACTGAGTCCCATTGTCAGATACCAACACTCGTGGTACTCCAAACCTGCAAAATATGTTATCAAAAATAAAGTCCACTATATGCTGCTCGCTTATCCCTGTAACTGCCTCGGCTTCTACCCACTTCGTAAAGTAATCTATTGCCACCACCAAGAGCTCTTTGTTGCTTAGGGTCTTTGGAAAAGGACCCATAATATCAATCCCCCATTGCACAAATGGGCACAGCGAGCTCATAACCATCATCTCTTCAACTGGTATGTGAATAATCGGAGCAAGCATTTGACACTTCTTACACTTTCTAACCAGCTCGCTAGCCACAGTTTTCATTCCGGGCCAAAAGAAACCAGCTCGCAACGTTATGCCCATCAATGCCTTTCCCTTTGCGTGATCGCCACAATACCCTTCATGTATCTCTTTCAATACTTCCGCTCCACGCTCTATAGCTAAACATCTCAAAAAAGGTCCAAAGCGTGATCTTTTGTGTAGTTCTTCGTGTATTACACAGAAGCGAGCCACGATTCTGGCTTCCTTTGTTGTTAGCCTCTCCGCACCTTCCTTTACTTTAACCAAGACATCCCAGATAGGTGTACGCCAATCATCTTTTAACTCAACTTCCATAACCTCTTTACCTTTTTCCACGCTACTGTGACTTAGCTCCATTAATGTAATTTTTCGAGTATCACAAGTCCCCAAGGCTCCTGCTATTCGAGCGAGATGGTCGGCACGGGTGTTCTCAAATGTTTCAGCTTGAATTCATCAAAACGCACTGCTTCTTCGTGCAATTTATTCAAATACACCGCCATTCGCTCCTTCTTAGCTTCGAAGGATCCACCGAACTGACAAGCTATCAGCTGGGAGTCGGTATACGCCCACAACTTCCGTGCCCCCAGATCGCTCGCCATCTTGAGACCTTGCAACACAGCTTCGTACTCTGTCTCATTATTGGACGCTTTAAAACCTAACTTGATCGCAAACTCCAGGCTCTCCCCCTCCGGGTTGGTCAACACAATACCCGGCCCTGCTCCCGATGCCATAGTTAAACCATCTGTGTACAAGGTCCATGCTTTTACCTCCTTATCTTCTTCAGCTAGTTTCGTCATCTCTTGTAAAAAATCTGCTAACACCTGCGCCTTAATAGCCACCCTTGGCTCATAAATTACATCATACTCACTTAACTCCACAGCCAATTTTACCAATCTCCCAGATACATTGGAATTACCCAAAACCTGTTTGAGGGCTAGGTTGGTACGCACCTTCACCCTGTGACTCAAGAAATAGGGTCTCAACTTCCTCTCTGTACAAACCAACACAAAACCTCCCTTCTCCAGCTCAGTATACTTCAACTCAGCCCCGTGCAGCATCCTACTAATGTAATAGATAGGCTTTTACGTGCCCGCCTCTTCTCTTATCAACATAGAACTTACGGCGACCTCCCCTACAGATATGTATAAGATCAAATCCTCTCCAGGCATAGGTTTAGTCAATAGTGGTATCTCCGCCAAGTATTTCTTTAACTCCTCAAATGCATTCGCAGCTTCCTCTGTCCACTTAAACTTGGATCCTTTTTGAAGCGCCGCCTCTTTCCACCGACCTGGAGATAAAACGACTGAGACCTGCTATCCGACCTGTAAGTACCTGAACATCACGTACTGTGCGAGGATGTGGCATCTCCAAAACAGCTCGCACCTTTTCTGGATTAACTTCAATTCCTCGGTCTGTCACCATATATCCCAAGAACTTCCCAAACCTTACGCCAAACGCACATTTTTTCGGATTGAGCTTCATCCTGTACTGCCTTAATATAACGAATGTCTTCTTCAAATCCTCCACATGGGATTCAGCTCGCTTGCTCTTAACCAGCATGTTATCAACATAAACCTCCATGGTAGACCCCAGCAGGTCTTTAAACATGCGGTCCACTAACCTCTGATAGGTCGCTCCTGCATTCTTCAAGCCAAAAGGCATGGATACAAAACAATACGTACCCGTAGAAGTGACAAAACTCACTTTGGGTTGATCTTCCTTTGCAAGAGGTATTTGTTGATACCCCTGTGAAGCATCCATCATGCTCAACAGCTCGCACCCTGAGATAGAATCCACCAACTGATCAATTCGCGGCAAAGGATAATAATCCTTCGGACAAGCTTTATTTAGGTCACGAAAATCCACGCACATCCTCCACCTCTGAGCTGTTTTTGGCACCATCACCACATTAGACAAGTACTCAGGTAATTGGGTCTCCCTTATGTGGCCAGCTTTTAACAATTTCTGCACTTCCTCTTCAATTACTTTATCTAGTTCTGGCCCAAAATGTTTTCTCTTTTGCTTTACTGACCTTGCCTCCGGATCTGCATTTAAATGATGTTGCGCGACCTCCGGTGACACCCCCGTTAACTCTCCATCTCCAAACGCAAATACATCCCTAAACTCCCTTAACAGCTCGATCAACTCGTCCCTCAACGTCTCAGGTATTAGGGTTCCCACCCTCGTGGTATACTCTGGGCGATCTTCTTCTAACGAGATCTCCATCAGCTCTTCATTCGGTTGGACAGAGTTCTCTTGTTCCTTCATTTTCTTTGCATTAAGCATCCCCTCCGGCTGTTCGTCACCCCTTTCGCGTTTATTTTCCACCAATCCTTTCCTGACCGCCAGCTGATAGCATGATCTCGCGACCTGTTGTTCTGCGATGACTTCTCCTACTTTGTCACCCACTGGATACTTGATGCTCATGTGATAGGTCGATGTTACCGCTTGGAACATATTAAGGGCAGGTCGTCCTAATATCGCATTATAAGCCGATCTCCCTTGGATGATCAAAAACTTCAAGCTCTTCTCCACTCGTGATTCATTTTTTCCCAGCACCACTTGCAGCGTCAGCTCACCCTCCGTATTCACCTGTGCCCCATTGAACGCATATATGGGCGTATTCACAGAACGCACCCTTTTCTCCATCTCCATTTGTTCAAGACAGTCCGTATATATGATGTTCACCGAGCTTCCATTATCTAAAAAAATTCTGCCAACTTCGTACCCTGCAATCTCCGCCTCAATCACCAATGCATCATTGTGCTCTTCCTGCAGCCCGCGCCGATCATTGGGGCCAAAATAAATGACTGGCCCGACAACCTGTGATTGCATGCTAACACTAGCGACCTCCCATGTTCCTGAACGAGCTGACTTAACATGCTTTTTCCGCGCATTATTAGAATCACTGTCCGTCGGTCCACCTGAAATCATGTTTATCCTTCCTCTATTCCTTCGCGGACCATCATGTCCTTGATTTCCCTGTTGTCGTTGTCTCGCGACCTGTTGCTGGGGCGGACCTCCCGGTGGTGGTGGAGGTAGCGGTCGCCCCTGTTCCTTTGGCTCCCTCTCATTGTAAATCACCTCTTTCAAGTGCCCCTCTTTTATAAGCCTTTCTATTTCCTCCTTGAGGTGCCTGCATTTTTCTGTGAAATGTCCATAGTTATTATGAAATAAGCCAAAGGAAGTAGTTTTGGGATGAGTAGGGATAGGTGTGCGATCCTCTGGCCATTTTATAGCATCGGGTACCAGACGCTCCATAATACTGAACACCTTAGCTCGCGGATACGCCAGTGGGGTGAAATCCTCCTCTCTCCAATCTTGCATACTCTCCTCCGAATTTTTAATAATTACAGAGCTCGGGCTCAAGAGACCGCGCACTATCCTCCTCGGTTCTCTCCTTAGCTCCCTTCTAGATCCGCCATCTCCCACATCCACAACTTCCCTACCAAAACGTGCTCGATGTTCTTCTTCAGCTTCCTCCACCTGTACATACTTATGACATCTCGCCAGAACCTCATCATAGGTTCGTGCCTCCTTCTTAACCAGTGACTTACGTAAATCCTCTCTTCTTAATCCCTGGTGAAAAGCCTCGGCCTTCATCTCATCAGTGGCAGCGGGTACCTCCAAAGTGGCGCTGGTGAACCTGTTAAGATATTGCTTAAATGTTTCGTCAGGTCGCTGCACCATGGTAAAAAGCGACTGTGCCGTCTTCTCACTCTGCCTCACGCTAGAGAACTGCTTCAAGAAAGCAGCTCGCAACACTTGATAACTGGTAATCCTTCCCCGCGCGAGCTGATAGAACCAGTTTTGCGCGATCCCTCTCAAGGTGGACACAAAGGCCCTACATGCCACGACATTCGTGTAACTGTGTAACATTCTTGCGTTTTCAAAGAGCTGTAGGTGCTCGATTGGAGACGTTGTGCCTCGATACTGAAATTATAATGCCTTATGACTTTTAGGCATTGTTGCGTGCATCATATCCTCTGAGAAAGGATGCCCCTCGTCTCCATCAAATTTCTCCCCATCTACTCGCTTTTGTAACTTCAGCATGGCCTCCTGCAAATCTCTAAAGGCCTTACTCTGTGGCCCTATCTCGTTTTCCTCTTTCCCTTTCCTATAATGGCTTCGCTTCACTTTCACTCCTTTCATTCTCCGCTTACGAACATGGGAATCTATGGATGAGGTAGAACTAGAAGCATCCTCATTTTCCGCTTGCTACGTCCTCTCTTCTGAGACAGTTTTTTAGACAAAGACTTCCCATTTTGTTTTACTTTCCTGATCGCCGATTCCTCCTCTTGCTTGTTATCCGCTTTATCACCCTTTTCTTTCCCAATACTCGGCTCGCCTGCTAAGTACCTGTGTAACTCCTCCTGTTTCTCTAAAGGCACAAAGTCCATAAGCCCATCCAAAAATCCCTTCTTATTCTGGCAGGGCACATCCTTCGGCAAATCTTCCCCCTCTCTCACCCCTACGTGGATCAATTTTTGCGTTTCCATCTCCGGTGTTCTTGTCTCCAAACCCTCCACCAGCCCCTTTCCCTCACGCTTCTTGGGAGAGGGCGGCGATGTGTTACCGGTGCCCTGAATTGCTGGATCCGCCTGAAAAGGCGTTTGTCCATCCCTCGTCATATCTTGCTCGTTGATATCCGCCAATCTGTTCTTCTTCTTTTTGTTGTTCACCAAGAACCATAGTGCAAAGTCCTAGGAATTATGTTACTGTCCTTCATGTTTTGCTTCTGAAATCTCTCACGCCTTTCGCTCAAGGACTCGTTGTCCCTCTTTCCCACAGACGGCGCCAATTTGATAAGTCCAAAAGGTTGGGCTACCAAATATAGGGGGTACTAACCTCAAAATAGATCAGCGACCTGAAGTAGATTCTGAATAGGTCACGGTGACCTACCAAATCTTTCGTGAATCTCCTGGTCACCTCCCTGGTCCTGCAAAACAACGCCTCGAACGGGCTGAATTTCGAGCCCGTTAAGACCCTCCGACGCTTAAGTTAATAAGCGAAATCACCACTCAACTCTTCTATTCAATTATAATAATAATGCGATATCGACTTAATAATATAATGAGAGGCATACGCCTCCTTTTATATAGATTGGGGAAGTGTCCCTCAATCTAGGGTTACCTTCTATAAGCATAATTTCATTCATAATACAACTCTATAATCGACTCTCAATTAGGGCTCTCTCCGCATGTTAAGTTCCCATATATAACCAATCTCTTTAATACAACAGGCCTGGGCCCTTTATACGGCCCACCGAAGGCCACACAACAAAATCACCTTAAACCCTCGGGCTTAACATTCATAACATCCACAATCGAGATCAAGTACTCAGCTCAAATCATAAGAGATCACGACACTATATGAGAACTCATCCCCATATTACAGGTCGCTACTCTTCACAAATCAGCTCGCTTACTTCTCAAGGACACGAAACAGCTCGCCCATCTTCTAGGAGGATCACCCTCTCCCGGAAATGAGGTCGCTTACCATGAATAACCTTATACATCAAATAATATCACGTATGGATATTTTGGTCCGTATCAGATATACTTCATTTATAAAACATATTAATTATTTAAAATTTCTTCAAAAAATAAAAAATTGGGGACCAATAAATATATTAACTACTCTCATCATCTCGCAAAGATACCGTTTTGGTTATTTTAGATTATTTAAGGAAATATTTATTTATATAATTAAAATATTGCAATTCTCATTTGTGCATCTATAATTAGTTAATTATATATTCACCATCTACTCAATTTTTGTAAGATTAATTTAAATAGCATAATTTTAAAAAAAAATTAACGAATGCTATGTATGAAAGTAAAAAAACTAATTGGATGTTAAGTATAGTTATATGTCTGCCTTTTTATTTTTATTTACTTTTCTTTACGTCTTTACAGTATATATAGTTGATCGGGCTATGATCAGTCCCTTATTTCATTCTAATAAAAGGCACTGCGTCACATTTATTTAAAAAAGAATTACATTTATATGATAGTTAAGTATTTGACTTTTTAAGGCGCATGATAATCATCACATAGTAAAAGTTGTAACATACTGTATATGCTAATAACACACGTGGATGGAACAACTTATACATATGAGTTGTAATTTATAAAGTATGTGCACTTTATTTTGGAACCCATATTTACAAGCTCGACATGTGTGTGGCTTATTTTTTTTCCGATGGTAAACACGACTAGGATATGAGGTGAACACATAAGTGCTCGTTTGATGTTCTGTGTTCGTGTCTATACTCGTGTAGTAGGCTCGTGCAAATTAGTATGCAAGATACTGTAAAGCAAGGACACCCAGACCAACACAAGATATTTTATAAAAAATTGTTATTGAGAGGCTTAATTGTCATTTTGGTCATTGTGATATAATTATAAATGGATGACATTCGATTTCGAAAGTATGACCAAATTTGTTGATCCACTAAATCCAAAAGAGTCATTTCTGATCATCCAAATATTCAATGAGCAACTTCATTTCGTAATAAAAATTGTTTTTGTTCTAGCCAAAATTTGTGTTTGGACTGATCTTTTAGAATTCAAAATTTGGACTTTCAATTTGAAAAAATAGGATTTAAAATTCCCTTAATCCTCGATTACTTGGGATACCAAAATCTTAGGATGAGAAGACAAAGTGTGGTGGGGAATGAAGGAGGTCCGGTGGTGGAGGCAACTAACATGGTGGTGGAGTGTTTCCAATTTCATGCAGACAAAAAGTGGGGCAATTGGAGTTTTGCTCAACAACATGTAGAATGAAACTGACATACCCAGCAAGGTTGGATCTTAAGGTATCTTTATTCATACACTATTTCAGGGGCGGAGCCGGGGGTGCTCTCTCTCATGGCCCGGCACAACCCAAATTCTTTTGGCTCCTTTGAAACTAAAAATATAGAAAAAATAATAAAAAAAATATATTTGAGATAGGGTAAGTAAATTTGGATTAGAAGTAGTAGATCGTGGATAAATTCCTAAAATAGGGTTTAATAAGCAAATCCAACCATACTTTATTGGGGTAATTATTTCTTATCCCCAAACTATTGCGTTTTTCACAGTTTACCATACAAATTATTATTTGTGACAAACCGACATACAAACTATGCGCGATTTTCAATTGGACCCCTGGACCGGGATGTTTGTGGTTTTGTAATCAAAATCAGATGATGTGGCACAATTCAGTATTTGTTTTTGGTCACAAAACCACAAAAATCTGGTTTAGGGAGCAAATTGGAAATTGCGCATAGTTTGTATGGCAGTATCACAAATAATAATTTGTATGGTAAACAGTGTAAAACGCAAAATTTGGGGGAACTTTTTTGGGTCCCTTGAAACCAAAAAAATAAAAAAGTTATAATAGAAATAATAAAAAAATAGGAAAAATTCCCATATAAACCATTAGTAAAAAAAAATTTCCCAAATAGGTCATTGAAGTCTCAACTTCCCATTTAATCCAAAAATTATACAAGAGTACTAAATTACCCTGTATAAATATTTTAATTTGTTCTTCGAAATTCAGAACTACTCGTGTAAAATTCAGAACTACTTATGTACTATCAGAAATACTCATGTAAATTTAGAACTACTCGTGTAAATTGACGAACTACTCATGTAAATTCAGAACTACTCATGTAAATTCAAAACTACTTGTGTAAATTGACGAACTACTCATGTAAATTCAGAACTACTCGTGTAAAAATCAGAATTACTAATATAAATTCAGAACTACTCGTGTAAATTTCAGAACTACTCATATAAATTTCAAAACTATTCTTCAAAAATTCAGAACTATTCGTGTAAATCTCAAACCTACTCGAAAAATTCAGAACTACTCGATTAAATTTCAAAACTATATCATGTAATTGATCGGTTAAGTTTCAAACTACATAGAAAATAATCATACTACACTGAGAAATTTTATACTACATTAAGGAATTTCATAAGATACACTTTCATCAACTCCAACTTTAACATTAATGGTCTACCTAACCCAAACTACATAGAATGCATTTTCAAATCTAAACTACATATTCCAAACTACTAATTCAAATTCAGAATACATAACACATAATTCCAAACTACTTAACAATTTGTAATTATAAAACGGCAGAGTAGTTTGTAATGATCCAAACTACTTATACAAAACTACTTATCTAAACTACTTATACAAAATAATTATATCACGAGTTGGGCGAATCTAGCGTCCCCGCCGTGCGCCGAAACCACGATGCGCCGAGCCACTCTCCAATTTCAGCCACCCACAACCCTCGTTTTCAGCCGCCAACGAAGGAAAACCGGCAAAACCCAAACAGCCACAAAGTTCCGGCCAAACCACCACAGACGCCATCTCCAATTTCAGGCCACCCAAAACCATCGTTTCAGCCGCCAACGAAGGAAAACCGGCAAAACCCAAACAGCCACAAAAGTGCCGGCCAAACCACCACAGACGCCATCTCAAATCAGCCACCCACAACCATCGTTTTCAGCCGCCAACGAAGGAAAAACCAGCAAAACAAAACAACCACAAAAGTTCCGGCCAAACCCACCACAACGCCATCTCCGCCATTCCCGACTGCGGATATCCAAAGAACCATCAAATACGAACCTTCAGTCGAACCCTAACAACCACCATTCTTAACCGCTGAGGAACAAGACGGCGAACCCGAAATCCAGCCGCTGCCGCGATTGCGTCACCAGAAGAGATGCCATTCGCGGTCTTGGGGAAGAAAAACGCCGCCGGTTGCAGACGCCCCACTACAAAATCTTTCCCGGCCGTCGCCATCCAAACGCCGTTCGCCGCCTCATAACTCAGATCCGTCCGCCGCCGTCTCATAACTCAGATCCCATCCAAATTGCATAAATTGCCACAAAAGTTCCGGCGCT
>BMAC01000093.1:90068-101475 GCA_014905375.1 Phtheirospermum japonicum
AGCGCCGGAACTTTTGTGGCAATTTATGCAATTTGGATGGGATCTGAGTTATGAGACGGCGGCGGACGGATCTGAGTTATGAGGCGGCGAACGGCGTTTGGATGGCGACGGCCGGGAAAGATTTTGTAGTGGGGCGTCTGCAACCGGCGGCGTTTTTCTTCCCCAAGACCGCGAATGGCATCTCTTCTGGTGACGCAATCGCGGCAGCGGCTGGATTTCGGGTTCGCCGTCTTGTTCCTCAGCGGTTAAGAATGGTGGTTGTTAGGGTTCGACTGAAGGTTCGTATTTGATGGTTCTTTGGATATCCGCAGTCGGGAATGGCGGAGATGGCGTTGTGGTGGGTTTGGCCGGAACTTTTGTGGTTGTTTTGTTTTGCTGGTTTTTCCTTCGTTGGCGGCTGAAAACGATGGTTGTGGGTGGCTGATTTGAGATGGCGTCTGTGGTGGTTTGGCCGGCACTTTTGTGGCTGTTTGGGTTTTGCCGGTTTTCCTTCGTTGGCGGCTGAAACGATGGTTTTGGGTGGCCTGAAATTGGAGATGGCGTCTGTGGTGGTTTGGCCGGAACTTTGTGGCTGTTTGGGTTTTGCCGGTTTTCCTTCGTTGGCGGCTGAAAACGAGGGTTGTGGGTGGCTGAAATTGGAGAGTGGCTCGGCGCATCGTGGTTTCGGCGCACGGCGGGGACGCTAGATTCGCCCAACTCGTGATATAATTATTTTGTATAAGTAGTTTAGATAAGTAGTTTTGTATAAGTAGTTTGGATCATTACAAACTACTCTGCCGTTTTATAATTACAAATTTTTTACATGTAAATGTAATGGCATTTTGAAGCACTTATTTATGATCAAGAATGTATCAAATCAAAAAATTTGGAAACAAAGTTGCACAAATTTCCTGTAATTAAAACCATTCTAGAGACTTTTAGAGAGAAACAAAAAGTGTGATTACTGCTCACTTGTTTCCATGTCCTAAGTCTTAATACCATTATTAATTATTTCTGTGGCCCTGATGAGTTTGAAATCTTATTAAAAATGGGGGACAAACACAATCTCTATTGATCTTGGCTTTTTTGGATATTTTTAGGTCTATTTCGTGTCAAATTCAAAAGTATATGTCTTATTTGGGTATAAACTGTGTGGTTGAACTTTACAAGCAAAAGTGGTGTTTCTTCATAAAATACAAAAAAATATCGTGAGGGGACACGTGAATATGTCGTTTATTTTCAGACTAAACACTGTCGAATTCTAAACCTTTTTATAGATTGCATAATTAACACAAACTTGTCGTATTCCAGCATAATTAACATAAACTTGTCATATTCAACATGCATGTTTTTCTTTTTCTTTTGCTATGGAGCCTTATGCACATTTAAACTTGAATATTTCCTACACCTTATTTCCTACACCTTATACTTATACTGGATATATGTTCCTAAAATAGTTTAGAAGGCTCAAATGATCATTTTCAGAGGAGTACATAATGAGAATAAAAGAGAAAAATCATTGGGACAAATTTGTATTGAATATCCACCATTAATTTAAATAGATGGTTAGTATAAATATGAATTATGCACCTTACATATAGTTTATTTATTTTTATGAATATTTTAGTTTATTTGAATCATTTCCATTTATAGTTTTTTTACTATTTTCTAATATACATGTATTTCTACTCATTGGTACACTTAGATTTCCCACATTTTGTGGTCGATAACGTTATACAAATGCGCTATTGATAATCCAATAGCCTGCTCTTTTTCTGCTATAATAAAGGATGGGGACAGAAAAAACGAAAACCACAAACGTAAACAGTCGGATCCAATAATGGTCGAGTGCAAACTGATTGAGATAAAGATAAAGTAAATATATGAGAAAAAAAATTATTAAAAAGATTACTAATTCACATTATTATTAATTTAGATTCATTTAAACTCTAAAAACTAAAATAACTGAAAAGCAATTGAAAAGAAAAGGTAAAAAAACTAAAATCACTGGTTAATTTGACAGGATACATCGCAGTCTAACACAAGTTTTTGTCGAAGTGATGGTCGATAGTCATTCTTAATTTGTTATTTTGTTCATGTAAGTTCAACGAGTGGTTATATATGTAGTCTTATTTAGTTCGTAAATATCCTATGTATGCGAATATTTTGGGTCTTATTAGCTTTTGACTTATGCGCAAATTTGGTCTTATAAACTTAAATTTATAGCATATTTAGTATGTAAGTCTGTGTAACAGTTAAAAAAATAATTTTATACTTCAATTTTGTAAGTTCTAAATCTGTGCAGTTTTTCATCTGGCATTTCTATATTTCTTCCTTTCGTAACTAAAATACTCACGTAAAATACATAATTTACATAATAGTCCCGCAACATGTACAATTTTACAAAATAGCTATTTATCTTATACTTGGGTCTCAAATTTGATTTTAATTTCCCCTAAAATACGGGATTATACCACTCAGGTGAATGGAAAAGCCAAGTGTATGTTTGGTTAGTGTATGTTTGGGTTATTATAATATATAAGCTAATTTATATATTATTTAGAGGACTTATAAGCTCTTTGTATTTAAATATGTCTTGTTTGGTTGTATGAGCTTATTTGAAAAGTATAAGCTTATCTCAAATGTTACTACGTTTCAAATAAGTTCATGAAACTTTTTGATTTTATTCCTATTTTAACCCTTTTATTTTTTTAGAAAACTACACTATTATTTCGTTGGGTATTAATTTTTTTAAAAAATTTATATCTAAGAATTATTTTAGTATTGTGCAATTATTATTATTATTATTATTATTATTAGCTTGACTATAAATTATCATATAAATGAAATTAAAAAAAAAATCTTCCCGATCCTTTAAAAAAAGTATTGTGCAATTATTTAAAATTTTATATATATATATATATATATATATATATATATATAATAATTAAATTTACAATCCTAATATTATATAAAAATAAATAAATAATAGTATTAACACTATTATTTTAAACATGTATTTTTGCATAATTTTATATATTTGAATCAGCTTATCAGCTAAATTTGTCAAACGATTAAATCAGTTTGTTTTTCAGCTATCAGTTAGCTATTAACTCTTAAATAACTTATCACGCCTTCTTTCCTTTGAATTTCAATTCAGCTAATTTTTCAGCTATCAACTAACTTATCGGCTTTGTCCACCAAACATACTCTTAATTTAAGTTGAAACTCCCAATTACGCATACCATCATGTTGCATAATATACATATGAACAAAATAACAATTTAATTATCTAATATTAAAAGGAATATATAGAAAATCCAACGTTGTTACTGAATTGGATTTTATTTTTCCCTTCACAAAATTTGAAAATTGAAAATATTTTGGCTCTATGTGATGACTGTTGGCTGCTCTCTTCCAGTGAATTCCTTCAGCTTTGAAATAGACAGCGCCAGATCTACAAATATAATTGAAATTAAAATTTAAAAAAAAAAAAAAAATGGCTCAGCTTTTTTTAGCTGAAAATTTGAAAAAATTAATGATAATATTTTTTAGAGTTTTCAACTTTAAAAAATAATATTTTTTAATCAGAGTCTAAAAGCTTCAACTTTTAGCTTCTTTTTGCAAACAGTACCAACAACTGATTCGCAACTGCTTTTCGCTTCTGCTAAATAAAATATAATGAGCTGAGATTCAAGAAAAAACGAACCTATTAACGGTTTTAATGCTATTTGTGCATCCACATTGTGTTTAGACGCATCCGGCTCAAATTGTTCGACATATATACGAACGGTTGCACCAGCCGACCCAGTACCCTAAAAAATACCCTCGATTAAAACGAAATATAAATTCCGAAAATGAGTTCGATAAATCGAGGTAATAAATACATACCGATAACCGGAATATAATCCTCGATCCGTCAGTGAATACAAAGCGAATGCCTTGCTTGGAAACTACACTTCCATCTACCTGAGAACATACGGGGAAAATAAATTTTCATGTAACCAATTTGAACCATAGTGTCTAAATTTTTATTGCATAAAGGAAAAATAAAATATCCAAGTAGCTTTCAACTAACAGGATCAGTGTAGGTGAAATCGTCAGCAAACCGAAGGGTATAGCTACCTGCAATAACGCCGCACGAAAAAAATCCTCAGTCAACTTATAAAATAAGGGATAGTTACAAAAACTACCTCTGAAGTTTAGCTTAATTATCCCTCCCCCCAGAATTTTTTTTTTTGTGAAAAAGTCCACTCCCGCAAGATTATTTGCCTCAAACTCCAACAAAAGAAATTCCTTGGTAAATAATCATTTTTCTCACTTGATTATACTTAAACCCTAAGTACCCCTTAATCCTCACCTGATTATACTAATTCTCATTTGATTATTTAATCCTCAAGGGGAATTTTGAAAAAAAAAACTTAAAATTCATTACAAAGACCCCTTAAGATTTGTATTGTTTTTAAAAAGGCCTAATTGCTTCAAAATCACTACTTTTTCAAATTTGCAAATTTAACATGACAACCTTCTTAATTTTGCAGATTGAATCATAGTCTTTGCTTTTGACTATCCGAGATTGAAGTGAAATTGAATTAAAACCTAAACTTTATCTAATTCTCTTTTCCCTCCTCAAAATCGTTTGTCATGGCAATGAGCACCACACTCAAACCAAAACCCCCCAAATTGAGGGCTGTTTGGAGAGGTAATTTTTGGTTTTGGTGAGGATTCTAAAATGGGTGTCTTTGAGGAGGATGGATTCGAGGTGGTGGATGAGGTTGGGCTTGGTTTAGACGGGTTTGATTTGTGGGCTTTTTCCTGCGCTTCCTGAATTTCTTGGGGGCTTTGGTGATGAGGAAGGGGGTAGATAATTCGGGAGACGGTGGATAACTGAAGAAGTTTTTAATTTGTTTTGTTTTTCGCTTCACTTGCAGATTTTTTTTTATTTATTTGTGTTTTTTTATTTTTTATTTTGCAGCCGCTTTTGTTATTGCCACCTTTTAGAACACTGCTTTAATGTAATATGATTGGTTGTTTGGCAAATTTGTTGTTGCTTGTCCAGCAACTAGCAGCAATGATTCAAGCAGCTCTAATAAGCATACTTGTGATTTTTAATCATCATGTTCTCTGCGGGTAAGGGGGTTGGGGTTTGGCTGGGAAATTGGGAGGAAAAAGAGAATTATGTAAAGTTTAGGGTTTAATTCATAATTTCAAATTTTCCAATCTAGTCCCAAATAATCAAAAGCAAAACCCATGATTCAATTTGCAATATTAAAAAGGTTATGATTTAATTGCCAATTTTAAAAGTCGTGTTAAATATGCAAATTTGAAAAAAGTTGTGATTTTTGAAGCAGTTAGACCTTTTCAAAATTATTCACCTCAATCGGTGCGATTGAAAACAACAACAAATGTAAAAGCGGGGTTTTTGTAATTTTTTTGAAAGATAACTGGGTTTTTTTGTAATTAGACTAAACCTCAAGGGTGTATTTGTAATTATCCTTTATAAAATGTTAGAAACATACCATATTTGTCACTGGCCTTGCTTTTATCAATTAAATCTCTAAGATATCCTATCATTTTATTCGCCCCTTCCGATTCGCATTCCTGAACACAAATCTCACGTAGGATAAGAAAATTCAATGGCAACACAGTATACATACAAGATTAACAAAAGAAGTAATAAATAAATGAAAATCGACAAAGGCTTGCCTCATAATCGTATCTAGAAAAGAAATTCCTCCCGTAAGTGGCCCAATGCTCTGTCACAACATCCGACACTGAAACCAACTTTTCTCCGGGATTCTTGTCCTTGTTTCTATATGCGATTATCGACAACCAAGCTAAAACGGCCCTATCGTTAAAAAGAAAATCATAATTGAGTCATGGTCACGCACACAAATTAAGAAATAGAACTAAATGACCATATTACCCTTAACAAAAAGTTTTTATTTTTTCAAATTTTTTTGTCGTATATGACATTAGGGTAAAATAGTAAAAATTAGTGTGGCCTTGCATTAAAATAGCAGAACTATTGTGGAAAACCTTTTTCTTGACTCACTAAAATAACACCTATTGTGAAACAGAGGTAGTATAAAATAGAGATAATTGCACTTTGGTCCCATAATTTGCAATTTTAGTCGCAATATTAAAAACAATTGGGCAAAAAACATCACATAAGAATCAATTGTTGCATTTTTTTTAATCCCATATGTGAAGAGGATTTTTAAACTTATGGTGCGGTCCGACTTGCAAAAATAAAAGAAAGATTGACAGGACCAAAGTGCAAAAAAATAATTGGTGGGACCAAAAGTGCAATTTTCTCAAATTAATCAATTTCACAAACTAATCACATCGGTGATATTTATGTATATTATATATGTGGAAGACAATGTACGTACCATATCCCGTCTTTCTCACGGATGTGGTCAGAGCCCGTTCCGAAACTTTCTTCCCCACAAATTGACAGCTGTCCAGCATCCATTAGATTCCCAAAAAATTTCCAACCTGTAGGCACCTGAAACAATAAATAAATAAATATAAACCACTTCTCATTCACAAGGATAAGATTTATCAAAACTGAAGAATCATAGAATGTATGCAAACACTTTTTTTTTTCAGTTAAAAAGAAAAAAGTGATTCTCAACTTTTAGCTGAAAAGGAAATCACTTTTTAATATTGGCAAAAATAACTCAACCATTATGAGGAATTACGAATACAGCCAAACCTCATAAAAAGGTAGATTTAATTTCTCAGCCACGCGGTCCAAAGCACCACTCGTCGGCATGGATCGAGCCAAACCCTGTTAAATTCACATAAGCAAAGAAGTTGTGAACTTTATGGGGAGAGAAAAAAATCTAAGTGGGGAAAAATGTAATTTTTTACAACCTTTGGGCCAGTCTTGAAATATGGAATGGCTTCTTGTGCGTTTGCAGCAATGATCGCAACGGAATCTGAAGGATTGACGAAAAACCCTTTTCCAAGAATCATGTTTCTATCACCATCACCTGAAAAGAGATAGCATTATTATATGGCTTGGGTTTTTTCATAAGGATAATTACAAAAACTACCCCTGAGGTTTGAGGTAATTACAAAAAGACCCATCCAACTTTGAACAAATTACAAAAACAACCCTCGAGGTTTGGTTCCCTCTTACACTTTGCCTCAACCGTTAGTTGACCCGCTGATGTCATCACATATTTTACAGTTACACCCCTCAAAATTCCTAAATATTACATGCAGCCTCAATATTTAGAAAAGTTGAGGAATGTAAATGTAGAAATAGACATTAGCAATTTCTGTTAACTACATAAACGGCAGGTGCAAAATTATGTAAGACAAATGTAAACTTCAAGGGTGGTTTATGTGATTTTCAAAGTTAGGTGGACTTTCTTGTAATTAGACCAGACAAGGGCATTTATTTTAATTATCTTTTTTTTTTTTTAACCAATTTTATGACCAAAATAAGCTCTGAAAAATGTACCATCACTCGCAGCTCCAAAATCAGGTCCGTTATCGCCATACATTATGTTGACCAAATCCTTAGCATATCTTTTCCAGAGCAACAAATTAAAAATTTTGCAAAACAAATGTAAATTTAAAAAAAAAAAAAAAAGAAGAAGAAGCATTTCTTACGTGAGGTTAGGATCTGGATGACCATGTCCAAAATCTTCTAACGGCACTCCATTTAAAATAGAATCCTGCGAATTGAGAAGTAAGTATATATGAAAGAATGATTCAGTTCTTATTTAGTGCAAACATTTAAAATTTTAACAAATAATTACAAAATTACCCGGAGATTTAGTCTAATTACAAAAGAGCCCAATTATCTTTCAAAATTACAAACACACCGCTTAAATTTGTTTCTATTTTACAAATTGCACCCCCAAGAGGGGGTTGTAACACTTTTAAGGGGGTATTTGTAGTTTAAAATATAGCTGGGGCTATTTTATAATTAAGCTAAACCTCAGGGGGTTTTGTAATTATTACAAAAGTTAACTAGCAAATTAAACATACTGGGCTAGCTCCGAGCTTGTCCACGAAGATCGGCTTAGCATAAGCACCAGTAACAGCATGCATGGCATCAAATATAAACCTGGGACGAGTATTAGGGAACAATTATTTAATTTTCTCACACAATGTATTAAACTTACAAAAAGCACCAAATAAATTCGCAAATGGGGGGGAAAAAGGCATTATCGGTTATGAAGCAGAATATTAGTATACCTGAAATCCGACCGCGAGAGTAGTCTCTTGATAAGTGAAAAATCAAATACATTCTGCAGAATATCTTGCAAAAATGTCAATGTGATCATGATGATAAAATTAAAAAATGATGATGATGATGATGATGATGATGATGATATTTTTTAATAATAGAATAAAAAATACCTCCATAAGCTCCAAATAATCAGCTACTGGATCGACGACCTCTACGCAAAAAGTGCCGTAGTCTACTTGACCGAGACGAGAGAGATCGACATCTGGAATGTCTCCCGTTTTTATTTCGGATATCTACATAACACAAAGGCAAGTCAGATAAGAATGCCAATCTATTTGTTCTGGTCAAAATAATAAAAAACCCGAAACTCAACAACATTTACTAAAATTATAATCTTTGAAAAATATACAAATAGAGAGTCGAAATATATATACAGAAAGCGTGTTGCCGTAAATCTTGTCCGTTATCGACTCAGGGGCAGGTTGGCCACTACTATAATTGAACTGCAAAAGCAGAAATCAAAAAATTTTAATATTAGTATAATGTGTACCAATGCCCAAAAACAAAAGAGGCTCATGCATGATTAGTAAGTCTTAATAGACCTTGATTCCCCAATCATAGTCGGGACCACCAGGATTGTGGCTTGCACTCATTATAAAACCACCATTAGCCTGTAATGACGAATGAGCAGAATTTTATCGATTTAAAAAATTAGAGCTCAAATACGAAAAATTCAAATAAAATAAAGAAGAGAGAAAAGTGATTATTGCCTTTCTCTTCCTTATTACAGCAGAAACAGCCGGTGTCGACATTATACCATCTCTGCGGTCGCACATTTAGCTTTGTGAAAATAAAATATATAATACAAATTTCACAAAACCAAATAGGGAACGGAAAAAAACTACACAAGCAAAATTCATTTTCACTGAACTAAGAGTAAACTCACTTGCCAACTAAGATTTTTCCAACACCATTACCAGCGGCGATTTTAATAATTATCTGCATTTCAGAGTTGCCACATCAACATTCGCAACAATACAATTATAAACTACTCGAATTTGAATACCTGAGCAGCCTCTAGGTTAAAATACCGGCCATCACCCCCTAAAACCAAAACCCCGTTCTTGTAGTCCTCTGCCGGCAATGAATCGAACAATGCCTTTGATTTTTACAAAAACACAAATCATAAGTATAATCAAAAATCAATAATTTTGTAAATGCGGGTGCCCACTAAATTTATTTTCTGGTGCAGAATTTAAAATGTAGAAAAACCTGAATCCAATTGGCAAGGTAATTTTCCTGCGTGAACACTTTCACCTAACAGATGCAAAACTTAACCAATCAAATAATAATCAAAGCATCATCGCACTTCAATTTACAACGCACCAAGAAACAAAATTAAAGGAAAAAAATAAAATAAAGACTGTACCTTTTTCCGAAGACCGCTTGTACCAGTCTTCTGACCCTCAATTGGCTGCGTGGGCACAGTTTTAATCTGCAAAAATAAAAAATAAAAAAAGGTCAAAAATAAAAATAATTAAATGACACCCCATTTCAACCCAAGCACACACAAAAACATTTTGCAGCTGACACATTAATTAAGAAAAAAAAAAATGGACCTTGAATTCTGGGGACTGAGCAACACTTGGAGGAGAAGTGGAGGCCTTAGCCGAAACAGAGAACAAAGCTTTATTTGAAGCATTCTTCAAACAGAAGCTGGGAAAAAGTGGATCAATGGGGTTGAGAAAATAGACTGGTTTTATGGGGCTAGAAAAAGTAGAATCATGAGCACTACAATTCTTGATTTTTTTAGACAACAACGATGATGGCCTTGAAGCTATGGAGTTTAATGCCATGTTTAATGAGCGAAGGTTTGTAAAGAGAATCGAGAAAACTATGGGTTTAGCTGAGGGTTGCTGAAATCCTTTTCTGGCCTTTTATTTTTTATTTTTTTTTTGTTTTGTTTTTTCTTAAATTGCCTTTAATTTATTATTACTTATATTTATTTTATATATATACTTTCTTTCTGGCCTTTTATTTCTTTGATAAATTGGGTGCCACAATCCACATAAATGCACGTGAGATTTGTTTGCTTTATCTTGTGAAATTTTGGGCTCTATGCTTTCCATGTCACCCGACCCACGTGAATTGCTTTCTGGATATTTTTGAAACATCGTTAATTCAAATAAGTAAGATTTTATATAAAAGTAATTAAAAATATTAAGAATTTGGAGGAAAGAAAAAATTCGTAAATTAATAATTATAAGTCAAATTATAACGTAAAATTATTTACATAATATTTAAACAAAGTTTATGAACAAATTCAACGTATCGACTACATCAACAATAATCATATAACATTCAAAACATAAAAATCAGTTATCGAAATGAATTTTCTCATAACTTACATCAAATACATTGATTTTATTGTTGTTGGATTATCTATCACAATTTCTTGCTCTATCGAACATTTTCCTTGTGAATATTTGTTAATTTTGATTGATTTGAATCATATAATCCCTAATTTGGTGCAAAATTTTCTTTTATTTGCTGAATTTTATTTTATTCTTCAACTTATAAGACAACAAACATGCTCATTAGCGGAGAGCATCTCGGCATCTCGATTCCCGCGTTTTAGTATAATCGGACAAATCGTAATTTTTTAATGATTGTTTTATGATTTTCTGAATATACAATTTTACACGATTTGAATCGATTTGTTGATCTTGAGTCGTTAAATCATACGATTTTAAGAGTTAACTCTCGATTTTAACAATCATACTCTCTTCATTTCTATGTATCTTTTTTTAAAAATTCTTGTTTTATTTGTCACTATTATATGACTAAATATATTTAAATGTCAACTTACATTATCAAGAACAATTACCTTTCAATTTTCTAATTTTACTCATTTCTTAAGTCAATACATACTTTTCTTTCTTTATTTAAAAAGAGTATTGTGATCATTTAATATTTATACTATCGTATTAAATATCTTTCTTAATTGTACAGTGTGTGTATATATATATATATAGGATTAGGATCATGTTAGAACCAAATTCATAGGTGGGAACTTAGGAACCGCTATATTAGATTATATATGATGCTAATTTAAATAATGTAAAATACTATTTATATTTTCACATTGCTATTTTTATATTCCCTTGATTTTTACTATTATCTGATTAGCATGTACATGATTCATAAATAGCA
>BMAC01000093.1:102047-125412 GCA_014905375.1 Phtheirospermum japonicum
CTAATTTAATAATTTTTTATTATTATATTTTTCCTAATATAATATTTTTTTTATTATATATTACCTAATTCAATATTTTTTTTATCATATTTTGCCAAATTCAATATCTTATTTTTATTCTACTAAAAAAATAAATAAGTTATATTTAATTAGAAAAAATCTATATAAGTTGAATTAATTTTTATTTATAATAAAAGTTAAAATAATTATATTTTTAAATTTTCAAATATTATATTTAAGAAAATACGAATTATATAAAATTATTACAAAGGGAAATAAATATAAAAAATATAAACTTAAGTTTGGATATCTAATCATAATATAATGCATTGAGAATAACATTAAAAATATATATGAAAAACTATTGTTACGCCAAAAAAAAAAAAAAAAAAAAAAAAAAGGAGAAACGACAACAACCAAAAATAATAATAAATTATTACACCTGGGATAATACAAATTAAATATATTTTAAATCTACTTATATAATCTCAATATAATGCATTGATAAACACACTACATATTTATACGAACAAACTAATGTTCGCGCAGAAAATAAAAAGGAAACAAAAAATAATATTACATTAGTGCCTGATATATTATAATTTTTTATATCGCATAATCACGTGCGACACACAATGTTATATGTTTTACACTTTTACAATTCAATCTTATATGGGTTTTCTTTCACTTTTAGGGTATTTCACTATATCTTACAACTAATTGTCTGACTCACGGGTAAAAATACTTAAATATTCTTTATTATGAAACCAGTCTTACTGTAATTAGAACAAATAATGCTCTTATTTGCGTGTAAAAATTATGTATTGTGAAAAATAACTTTCGTGTAAATAGAAAAATAATGTTACGATTTATGTGTACCATTTTTAATATTATTTTTTTAGTATTTTTAATAAATATGACTCTTTTCAAATCCCGCATAATATGCGGGCGTTGAACTAGTATATATATATATAGGGTTGGGTTCAAATGAAAACCCGTCCTTATTTATGAACCTAGGGACTCATCTTAACCATTAGATTGGATAATCTTGATGGTTGAGAATATGACATGTCATCAGGGTAATAATGTAAAATACCGCATTAAATTAATAAAAAGGGTATTTTGGGCATATATCAACGTTTATAAAGAGCACTACATTGCTCTTTAGAAAGCACAACGAAAAAAGAAAAGAAAGCACTACGATTGTAAACAAAAAGTATCACAAATCTCATTTGAAACTATTGTGAGATATGCAAATTCAGTATTTGAAATAAAACTCGAATCTTCAACAAGCCATAACTTTTTCAATTTTTACTCGTTTTAAATAAAATATATATCAAATTAATCACATTCTTAAGATCTACGATTTAAGATACATATTACATGTTTAAGAATGTAAAGATAAATAAATGTAATTAAATTAAAAAACTTAAATAGTAAAAGTATCGCATATGACTAATTTTAGCACTACAGTACTGTATAAAAATCACCATTATTTACAAGTAAGAATTTGGATTTTTACTATATAACTAGTGCTTTTATAATAAAGTAGCAATGTTTTTTTTTTAATATGTTGGCAGTACTAATTTATTAGTTAAGACAAGCTTGACAACCTCAAGAGATGATCTCGCCAGCCACGCATTTTGGGCTGCAAAAGAAACTCAAAAAGCACTACCCTTACTATATTATGTACCAGGGATGGATGGATCATGGAGCTAATGGCAAAGGTAACCGCCCATATCCCTCATATAACTCGGTACAGTTATAAAAACCAATATAGTTTTTTCTTTTCTTTTTCGACCATTGAGGAAGAGCAAATCCCCTTACGAATTTATTAAAACAAAAAAAAAATCAAAACCTGGAAAAAGACAAAGAGTCGTTGAATGCAATTGGGCCCAGGCCCAACTAACAATTTTTCTTTCTCCTCAATTGGAGAAACTCACGCACTGCCGCAATTAACACGCAGCAGCAAAACTCAAGGCTTCCATCACCACCGTTTGTTTGCTCTGTTCACCGACCAAAATCTTCGCCTCCTGCATCTGATGCAGATTCGCCGAGAATTTATGAGTCGTCGCCATCGCCGACTCTGTTCACCGCCGTTGTTGTTGTCCGAGGATCTAATAGATCCGACCAACCATGAATCAATGCTCACCGAAGATAAACGACGGCGCTGCACCGTCGCTGATGGCAATTGCCAGATCCTGATCTGATTATTAGCTGCCTTCCTCGTTAACAGCGCGTGGACCACCATCATCGCCGTGAACAGAAGCCCTAACACCTATGGTTAGATTTGAGCGGCCCCCTTACATCACGCCTCGCGGCTGCGGTGTGTAAATGATAGGAGATCTAAGGATAGGAGGGAAGCGGGGAGGGAGAGGGAAGCGGGGAGGCAGAGACTTGCACCGTGGGGGTTGTGGGGTCGAGGAAGGGGGATTGAGGAATGGGGAAGGATGTGGGTTTTGTATTTGATTTGATTTCAGAGCATTAGGTAAAAAGACATAAACCCCTATTTTCTGCCATATTATTGATTTAATAAAATTTAAAAAATAGAAAAAATCTTATCCACACACATGATTAGATCTAAGGCTTATATTTGGTCCGAGGTTCACAAATAAGGACTCGGTTCTCATTTGAACCCAACCCTATATATATATATATATATATATATATATATATATATATATATATATATATATATATATATATATATATATATATATATATATATATATATATATATACAGGGAACTTCTAGGTGTCATGAGGGCACCATTCTTAACTTAATCACAACCATTTGATCAAAAGTTGGTTGCAAATATTAGTAAATGGATGGATGTAAATGCAGGGAGTGTGGGGCATGGTGCCTTCACGGCACCCAAATAGGGGGTTTTCAAGTCCATGGTCAAGTACTTATACCTCTTGGGTTGTAATTGCTATCTTATTAGGTTCAACTACTATATCTGTTCGGAACCCACAAGCCATTCTGACTGGGGGTCACAATGTTTTTTCTTTGAATCTCGTTTTATTTTTATATAGGTATTTTGTGTTTGGCTCTAATTAAAAATGGGAAATCTATGTAACGACTGGGGCAGGGGGGATTTATCCTATCCTTTTTATTTTATTCACTTTATGACAAGAGTCCATTATTGAAAAATTACCCAACCCCATTTTTTAAAAAACACATATCAATCATTTAATCAAATAAAGTGAGGAAATATTTATTTTATATGGTATGTATCGTTTTATTTCAATGACAATAGTTTTTTGGTTTTTGTGACTATTCATTTACAGTGAAAGAAGTTGGGACGAAGTTGTTAATAATAGATTACCTAGAGAAATAGGTAAAAGAAATTTCYACCCAAGATTTAATAGTTGGTCCATTCTTAGTCTTGGTAAAGTCCAAGCCACCGGTGACCATACTTTCATAAAAGCACCATTGGGCGGTGGTTCCTCTCCTTCCTCTTGAACCTCGAACAAAAAATCGATCTCGCCATCAGCTCGACTAAGAGTTCTGAATTGAAAAAGTAAACTGAACTTGATTTAATACGAAGGAACCGAGTGCCGAAAAAAACCACTTTCTTAAGGCTTCAGATTACTAGTCATTAAGACTACTATGAAAGAAAAGTCGGTGTTGTATATTCATATCATAATATATGAACATTAAGAAGTAGCATTCTTATTGAAACTCGAGCTCATAGGGAAGAAAATCAGTTTATGGATGGAATCAAAAATGCAGTTACAGACAGAAGTATTCGGTTGTTGGGGAAAAATTAATATACTTCTAATGTCGAATCAAGACCAACTAGGACATTTCCCTGAATTGAAGTGTAGTATAAAAAATCTTTTAACCCATCCTGTATATTGTCCTTTTCATTCCGAGTTGGAATAGAACCTTAATTTATTACTTGTTATTAGTTAGTTATTAGACGCGGTTTTACGAAAAAATTATTTATATGCGAGAACAAACACTACAGGAAAAATAGGAAATTAGAGACGGATTTTTAGGGACAAATATTTATGTTGCTAATAGAGACAAATTAGAAACGGAATAGCAACCGATATTTTCAATTATTTTTAATTAATTTAGAAACGGAATTAATATCCGTCTCTAATTAGCAACAGAAGTATGGTCTGTCTCTAATTAGCAACGGAATAGCAACCGATAAATAAGTTGGTAAAGTTTTTTCCCACTTTTCTTTTTTGTTTATCTATTCTAGAGACGAAATAAATATCCGTCTCTAAATATTTTCCCATTTTATTTTTTATTTATCAGTTTTAGCGATGGAAGGGAAATCCGTCTCTAATTTTTTCCCCAAAATTATTAGTCTCACCCCGTCCAGTTGAACAGAAAACAGACGCCAGCCATCCTTTTCTGTAAACTAGCCATTCTTTGAGCTCGTTTTCCCCAAAGTTTTCCGTCACAATTCCCGCTCATTTTCCTTTGATTTTCGTTTTTCGTTCGCAGCTTCCCACTCGTCGTTGTCAATTTGAGCTTCCCTTCCCTAATTATTTCCCCCCTCTGTCCTAATTACAATTTGAGAATAAACCTCCAATAAAGGCGCAATCTGGAGAGGGATCCAAGGAACTCCATGGGAGAGGTTAAGCATATCCAGGGAAAAGTATAGACAGACTAGGTTATTTGTAAAATCAACCATTCTTCATTTTCAGATATGATATGCTCCACTTCGTGTTTCGAAGTTAGTACTTTTGTTTTGTACTTATCATAATTATTGTTATTATTATTATTATTATTATTATTATTATTATTATTGTCACTAATTTATTGTTGTTATTATTGTTGTTGTTTTTCATTCAGATGATGAGAGGACGTGGTAGAGGAAGAGGTAAACCCAGAGGTGTGCCGCATATTACTTCTGATCCGACGACGCCTTCCTCCTCAGCGTCTGCATCTATACCTGTTGTTGATGCGGTGGATTTGGGTGCAAGTGGTTCATCTTTGCCACGGGTGGATGCTAGTCCGGCAACGAATGCTATCCCGGTGATGAATGATGTTTTGGCGACACATTCCAATGTAGATGTTTCATCTTCCTCTTCTAGACTTCCTGAAGGATGGCCATGGGGTAAAAAAGTTTGTTGGGTCGAGGCTAAAAGGTAAATTTTTGAACATGTTAACTACAATAATGTTTCCTTTTTAAGTTGATGCCTGATAACACAATTAGAAAGATCACAGAAATAATGTAAAGCGCTACAGAAGATTAATTGGAAGAATGTTCCAGACGACCTTAAATTGAGATACTGGGAGGAGTTTCAGGTATATTTTCATTTTAGACTGTAAATTTTTAATTTTGTAGGTCATACAATCTTAATCTTTATCTATTAAATATAACTTTATATTAATTCTAAAAAAGAAAAAGGTTTTAAGCATGTAAAGATTTTTGAAAGAAAAACCTCAATTTGTGATTAATCAAAATTGAACTATCATATATGTTACCCTATAAGTGACTATTATATTTTGTGATCATCATTTGCAAGTACAATTATTTTTTAACTAATGCTTTTTTGTCACTTGATTATAACTGAGATTTATGTAAAGTGGTTTACCAACTTAGCAACTAGGCCAGCAAGAAATGAAACCTCACACTGAAGAAAAAATCATATGAGGGCGTTATTTTATAGTTTCTTAATTCTTAATATCAAACAATTGAGTATGAAATCGCCATAAACTTGTGCCATTGATTATTGACATATACTCAATGGTGGTTTCACTTTAGGAGTTGAAATAATATATTTTATTTTTATTTTATTTTTTTCAAATGGCTTTAGTCCTATCAAGAACTGGTCAGCCTACTATTGATCCCAGCAAATCAACCTAATAACTAATACTCTTGCAGATTTTTTCCTTGTATATTTGTCTTAAATTATTTGTTGGTTTGTCCTACCATTGTTTGGTTCATTCTCTCGACTTCAATTAACATGTTTGTCTTTTTTTATTTGTAGAAAGTGTACACTTGGGACCCGATGTATTCGACGGATGTTGTGAAGGGGCTATTTTTTGCGCATGCTGCTGATCGTTACGGAGGTATGGTGTCGAAGGCAAAAACTGATTTCAGATTCACTTCTAGTAGACCAACATTTGTATCTAGGGAGGCATGGGACTGTTGGTTGAGATTTTGGAATGATCCCCAAGTAGAGGCGAAGTCACAACAGGCAAGTAAGAATTGACGCAGCAAGAGTCTAGGAGATGGTACTTGTTGTTCGAAGCATATGGGCGAATCACGCTCGGTTGTTGCCCATGCGAAGGCATATGTAAGTAATTTAATATTTTGAAAATTTTTAACTGTTAATTTTATGTATATCTTTTTAATTGTTAATTGTTCGAAGCAAGACATACGTTAGAGTATTCTTCTAATGAGCTACTGCAATTATATGTTCTTGAGAGTAGGCAAGTATAAAAAATGATGATCCTATATCACCTAATTATTTATGCACTATAATGTTATGCTAAATACCAATGTCCTTACTTCACAAATCTGTTTAGTATAAAAGAATTTGGTTGTATTGGATGATAATTTCACAATTTAAGTATAGTAATAGTATAATCGGAATATATATATATATATATATATATATATATATATTATTTTTTTTGTCAACTGAAATCTTGATTTTATATTCAAATTTTCATAAAATAAACAATCTAAGTTTTCAATAGAATTGTTAATGTGCATTAACATTTTTTCATTAATTTTAAAGTTTTCATCGAGCCCAAATTTAGTATCTTAGGATTTATTTGAACTTTTGTGCAGCGAGATGAGCATGGGAAGGACCCAACTGTGGTTGATACTTTTATTAGCTTGCATATGCGAAAAGATGGGACGTATATTGACGAGAAGTCTAAGAAAATAGCTGTAAGTATATTATAAACTGTAATGATTTTAATTATTTCCTGTAAATTTGTGTGAATATTTATGGGTATATTGATAAGAGTAGCAAGAGATTGAAGATAGATTAGAATAAGATAGATAGTAAATAGAGAGACTTGGAGAGGAAGGAATTATTGGTGTAATTCTCTGATATCTTTCTCATTCCATCATCAAATATAAATACCCCGGGGGGGACCATTGCAACAAGCTGAAATGTCCCCTTAAAAAACGGAAATGCAACAACTTTCACTCTCTCTCTTAGCTAGAATATAAATTGAACACATATATCATAATTGGGCTCCATTCATGTAACTAAGTTGGCCTGTCATTTAATTAACTAGGCTTCTCCCTTTGAACCAACAGTTAGCCCAGCACCACCAGTGCCGCTCCTATCCGTTCCAACTTTAATTGCAGATCCGGACCCAGTTCCCATCATAGTCCCTTGCTCCTTGTCCAAATACGATGCTTCTCCCAATTTACCATCTTCAAGCTGTGCCCTAATCCCCAGTTTTTCCGAAATCAAACCTTGATTCATGACAATACCCGCCCCCTTTTGAGATCCTTGTCCCCAAGGATCAAACTCGGGGAAACAACTGCGTAAGTATTTCTCATCCTCCTAAGTTGAATGTTCAATTCCATTGTTTCACCACATAATTAGAAATTGTTGTACTCTTTCTTTCTTACGGCGAACCAACCTCTGACTAATTGTTTCGTCTGGATTTACCAGGAATCCGCCGTCGTCATCAGCGAGAGGAAGTTCCTGAGTTGGTGGTGGTTGCAGCGTGGGGCTAAGTTTCTTCTTCAGGAGTGACACGTGGAAAATTGGGTGGATCCTGGCACCTTCTGGAAGCTGCAATCGATAAGCCACCTCGCCAATTTTTTCAGTAATTTGGTATAGTCCGTAATATCTGGCTGATAGCTTAAGGTTCCTTCTGAGTACCACCGAATTCTGCCTAAAAGGTTGTAGTTTCAAATAAACCCAATCCCCTATCTCAAACTGTCTCTCTGCTCTCTTCTTGTCTGCAAAGAATTTCATTCGTTGTTGTGCTTGTATTAAGTTGTGCTTGAGGTCTTGTGTTAATTGCTGCCTTTTTTGAATGAACTCATCTGTGTCCTGATGTTGTGTGAGTATGTGTGTTTCCAGGAAAGTAGAAGGGGGTTGGTAACCATAGAGGGCCTGAAAAGGGGTAGTGTTTAGGCTGGTATGATGGTTAGTGTTATACCAGAACTTAGCCAAGGTCAACCATTTAGCCCAATTCTTAGGATTTTGCTGCACCATACACCTCAGATAGGTCTCCAAACATTGATTAAGCCTTTCAGTTTGGCCATCTGACTGAGGATGGTAGGCTGATGTAAAATCTAACTGTGTTCCTAAAGCCTTAAACAACTCTTTCCAAAATGTACTAGTGAATATTTTATCCCTGTCAGTGACAAGATGTAAAGGCTGTCCATGTAGCTTGTAGATAGAATCCACAAATAACTGTCTGAGCAGTGAAGGGGTGTGTTAGTGCTATGAAATGGCCATACTTGGTAAACCTATCTATGACCACCAAGATTACATCTTTTCCTGCTGATTTAGGCAACCCCTCAATAAAATCCATGGACATGTGTGTACAAGCTTGCTGGGGAATGGGAAGGGGCTGCAGCAAACCTGGGTAGGGACCACCATCTATCTTGCTTTTAGCACACACCTCACAGTATTTCACCCATTTTTCCACTTCTCTCTTCATGAGGGGCCAGTAGAACACCCTATTGATACTCTTATAGGTACCCATAATGCCAGAGTGGCCCCCATAAGCTGAGTTATGCATCTCAGACAATATGGTGTGTCTGAGAGTAGTATCCTTCCCTATCCCTACCTTCCCCTTGTGTTTTATGATTCCCCCTTGTAGTTCAAACTCAGGGTATGCTTGTGAATTCAGGGACTTAGCTGTTAGAACTTTGGTGAAGAATGGGTCATCTGAGTAGCTATCAGATACTTGTTGCACCCAGGTGGGGATGACAGTGGAGGTGCCATAACAGGCTGAAACTGGGAATTCTTTTCTTGAAAGAGCATCTGCCACTTTGTTTTTTGTTCCCTTCTTGTACTGAATCTCATAATTTAATCCTAGAAGCTTTGTTATCCACTTTTGTTGCATAGGATTCATAATTCTTTGGTCCAAAAGGTGTTTCAATGCTTGCTGATCTATTTTAATAATGAATTTATACCCTAGCAAATAGTGCCTCCATTTCTGAATAGCCATTAACACTGCCAAAAATTCTTTCTCATATATTGATAACCCCTGATTTTTCATACACAAAGCCTTGCTCATGTAGGATATAGGCCTTCCACCTTGCATAAGCACAACTCCCAATCCAATGCCACTAGCATCTATCTCCAGAACAAAAGGTTTGGAAAAATCTGGGAGGGCAAGTACAGGTTCTGTACTCATGGCTCTCTTGAGGTTGTTGAAAGCCTCTTCTGCCTCACCTGACCAAAGAAAACCCCCTTTCTGAGTAAACTGGTAAGTGGCTTACTCAATAACACATATCCTTGTACAAATCTCCTATAATAGCCTGTGAGCCCAAGGAAYCCCCTCAGTTGTTTGACATTAGTGGGTCTTGGCCAGTCCATCATGCTAGAAATCTTGTTAGGATCAGTAGCCACCCCCTCCTTGGATATGATATGGCCCAATATTCAATTTGTCTTTGACCAAAATGACACTTGCTTCTCTTTGCATAAAGTGAGTGCTCTCTTAGTAGGGAGAGGACTGCTCTTACATCCTGATAATGTTCCTGCCTGGTTCTGCTGTAAATCAGAATGTCATCAAAAAAAACTAGAACTGACTGTCTTAACAAGGGTTGAAAGACCTGGTTCATCAATGATTGAAAGGTGGCTGGTGCATTGCACAAACCAAATGTCATCACCAAAAATTCATACTGCCCATTGTGAGTATTAAAAGTTGTCAAGTACCTATCCTCGGGCCTCATTAGTATTTGGAAATATCCTGACCTCAAGTCAATTTTTGAAAAGTATTCAGCACCTTGTAGCTCATCCAGCAATTCATCAATGATAGGAATAGGGTAGTCATGTTTTATGGTTAAACTGTTCAGATACCTATAGTCTACACACATCCTCCAAGAGTTATCCTTCTTCTTGACTAGCAATACTGGTGATGCAAAAAGACTGTTACTGTGCTGTATCACTCCAGATTCTAACAACTCCCTTACAATCTTTTCAATTTCCCCTTTTTGACTGTGTGACACTCTATATGGGTATTCATGCTTAGGGCTGCTACCATCCTTGAGCACAATGTGGTGCTCCACCCCCCTCACAGGTGGTAACCCTTGTGGCTCCTCAAAAACATCCTGAAATTCCAATAGCAGATCCTCCATTTTACCATCTTTATCCATATCTCCAGTATTAGGCTTGGCCTTAATACAAAACATTTCTTGGACCTGAGTAGGGAATTCCTGGTGTACCATTTTATACAGTGTGGGACCAGAAATTAGTTGACATTCATTTGGGGTAGACATAGCTTGTATCTTGACTCTTTAGCCCAATAAGTTGACTGTGAAAGTCATGTTGTCATAGTCAAACTCTATTGGAGTGCAAGATTTCAACCAATACCCTCCAAGAATGAGATCACAACCTTCATTACATAAAACTCTGGGAGAGAAAACAAAAGTGTGCCCCTGCATTTTCCATTTAAAGTCTACAACCCTAGTAGAACTAACCGTTTTCTGCCCATTTGCCACCTTTACCAGAATGGGTTTAGCAGCATCCAACTTACATCCCAGTCCTTTAGCAGTAGCTTCTTGTATAAAACTGAGGGTGCTACCAGTGTCAATGAGTATGTGGAGTTTATCCCTCCCCACTGAACCAATGAGCCTCATAGTGGTCATTCCCCCTTCTCTAGAAACTGAGTTCATGGACATCTGGATTTCTTCCAAAACCTCAAGAGTTGATTGCTCAGGAACTTCACTGTTGGGTGAATAATCTTGGTAATGTACCTCTTCCTCCTCAGTCATTATCATGTAGGAAATCCTGTTCTTACACCTGTGACCATTAGAGAAAGGCTCATCACAATTATAGCAGAGTCCCTTCTCTCTCCTGGTAGCCATCTCTGAAGCAGTGAGAAGTTTAAACTGGGGTTTGAGCATGGGTTGGGTTGGATTTAGTGGGCTGTTTGATTCAACCTTCTTAGGAATATATGTTGTGAATGGTTTAGTAGGTGCTCTGAGCCTCTTAGCTAAAGCCTCAATTGTATGCAGTTGTCTCAGTCCTAACTCAATGGCCTACTGCAGAGAGGATGGTTCAAACATATGCATAAAGGACTGTAACTCATCACTTAAGCCACTGATAAAACTAGCAATAAAATACTCTTCAGAATAAGCTCCCTTGTTCAACAACAACATACAGGCCCTCAGTTCTTCAAACTTATCAACATAGTCTCCATATGAATGTGTCTGTTTTAATTTATTAAATTCAGCAATAATCTTTGATTCCTTTAGTTCCTCAAACTTGGCAGAAATTACTTCCAGGAATTGTGACAAGGTGATGTCCAATTGTTTAACAGAAAATAGTTGATACCATTGAGCAGCTTTCCCTTCAAAATACATAGCTGCTAGGGTGACTTTCTGGTGGTCTGGAACATTAGGTATAAGCTTGAAATAACTTTGGCACTTTAAGATCCATGACCTGGGGTTAGAGCCATCAAACCTGGGAAATTCCAACTTGGGCATGGGTGTAATTATGTTGGCAGAAGGGTGATCCTAAAGCATCCTGCCAGTAGTAACTTGTTGTTTTGAGGCTGTTCTGGAAGGGGACCAGCCTGGTCCTGGATCTCCCAAAATTGACCCCTCATCCACATGTTTAAGGCTTCTGTCAGCATTAAGCAGCTGTAGTTGGATGGATGCAAGAGTCTGAGATAGATGTTCAAACTTATTCATCATTTCTGTGTTGATTACTGAGATTTGTTCTTGCATCTTCATTTCCGATGCTTCTCTTTTTGCAGATTCAGCTTGGAGGACTTGATCTATACGTTTCTGTGCTTCTTGAAGATCTTTGAAACGAGTAAATTCAGCCATTGTAGGGAATCGAGTGTCTCTGATTACCAGTTGTAATGATTTTAATTATTTCCTGTAAATTTGTGTGAATATTTCTGGTATATTGATAAGAGTAGCAAGAGATTGAAGATAGATTAGAATAGGATAGAGAGGAAATAGAGAGACTTGGAGAGGAAGGAATTATTGGTGTAATTCTCTGATATCTTTTCTCATTCCATCATCAAATATAAATACCCCAGGGGGGGACCATTGCAACAAGCTGAAATGTCCCCTTAAAAAACGGAAATGCAACAACTTTCACTCTCTCTCTTAGCTAAAATATAAATTGAACACATATATCATAATTGGGCTCCATTCATGTAACTAAATGGGCTTGTCATTTAATTAACTGGGCTTCTCCCTTTGAACCAACAGCTAGCCCAGCACCACCAGTGCCGCTCCTATCCGTTCCAACTTTAATTGCAGATCCGGACCCGGTTCCCATCATAGTCCCTTGCTCCTTGTCCAAATACGATGCTTCTCCCAATTTACCATCTTTAAGTTGTGCCCTAATCCCCAATTTTTCCGAAATCAAACCTTGATTCATGACATAAACTTGAATTAGTATACCAGTTTTAATTAATATTGATACTGTGTGATGTCCATAAAACTTGATTTTGAAAGCGGATGTCGAATCTCGTATATCTATTGCCGAGGAGGTCGGAGAGGAGGCGGATGTGACTAAGATTTTCGTAAGTGCAGTAGGCGGGTTGAAGAAGCAGTGCTTGTATGGAACTGGTAGTGTGAAGCATAAATATGTCGACTTGCATTCTAGTTCTTCCTCCGCGACATCTGCGACATCATCATACATGGAGACGGCAACATTATGAACTCATGTTGAGAAGCTCACACAACAGTTGGCTGAGAGGGATGCCAGTATGGCTGAGAGGGATGCCAATTTGCAGCAGGCTTTAGAGGCGGAGCGTGCTGCTCGTACGGAGATGCAGTCACAAATGGCAGAAATGATGGAGCTTTTTCGCCGACAAGGTGGACCACCTCCACAACCATGATATTTCCTCCAACAAGATTTCGCTTGTCGTTTTGCATTTTGAATGTTGTCGTTTGACATTTAGGATATCATTTTATCTTTTGGCATTATAGATGTTGTGACTTTTCATTTGACTTTATTTTTGTTTGTCATTTTTTATTTTGGATATGTTGTGACTTTTCTGTTTGATAATATTTTATTTGTCATTTTGTATTTTTGGATTGAGTTAAATTTGATGTATTTTATAGTTTATTTGGTCATTTAGTATTTGTTAAAAAAAATATTTGATTATAGGGATAAATATAAAATATTAAGAAGATTTGTTTTCGACACATTAAAATTAGCAATGGATAATCAATTCTGTTGCTAAAAATGGTGTTTCTATTTTAGCAACGGATTTATTATGTTGCTAAATAGCCAAATTAGAGATAGAATTTCCGTCGCTATTTAGCAACGGACCTATTCTGCTGCTAAAATAGCCAAATTAGCAACGGATAATCAATTCTGTTACTAAAAAAATGGTGTTTCTATTTTAGCAATGGATTTATTATGTTGCTAAATAGCCAAATTAGAGACAGGATTTCTTCCGCTATTTAGCAACGCACCTATTCTGTTGTTAAAATAGCCAAATTAGAAACAAAATTTTCATCGCTATTTAGCAACGGACTTATTCCGTTGCTAAATATCCGTATTAGAGACAAATATTTTTGTCTCTATTTAGCAACATATTTATTTATATTGCTAAATAGCAACGAATTAGAGACAGATATTTCTGTCGCTATTTAGCAACGGAATTATTCCGTCTCTAATTTTAGCAACAGACATTATTTTCGTTGCTAATATTTAGCGACGAGTATTACAGCAACGGATTTGGTTGGTTGCTAATCCGTTGCTATTTTAATTTAGCAATGGAAATAACTTATTAGCAACGGAAAAATCCGTCTCTAATTTCCTGTTTTCTTGTGGTAAAATATTCTTTTTGTTCGACGCGAAGACATAGGTAAAACCACCTTATTATCATTATAAAAAATATTTCATTTAGAATGAAAGGGGACTTCATCTTATTCATATATATAGTGAAGCTTTTTTTTTTTTTCCAGAATCTTTCCAATGGATTTGTTTTTCCCTTATTCATATAGTTCCGCATTTCCAAAAAAAAAAAACCACCAAGCACAATAATTGGATTACTATGTTAGACTCTCGAGAGAACTCTGACTTGTTTGGCAAGTCATTATTAGGTACGCTATACCGTACGCCCAAGAATAAATATTTAATACAATGAAAATGTACGTTTTTCGATTGAGCGTACCTTTTGTTATGTGTTCATATATATTATAAAAACTTATAACTTTATCACAATGACATTAAAATTGATCATATTTGAGATGATATATATATATATATATATATATATATATATATACACACACACACACACACATACATATATGAAAATGGAGATTGATATTGATCATAATCGAGTGGATTTTTATCACAATGAACATGTATATTTATTAGAACAGACATGAACATTCATATGAGACTGAATATGAACATTAGTATGTATATATGCATGTTGCGTGCTCATAAATGTATATTTATCACAGTAAAAATTAAAATTTATTACAACAAATACAAAATTTTATTTTGACGAATATGTAAATTTATCACATTGAACAATTATTTTCTACTTGGGTGTATGGTACAACGTACACTCGAGTGTACCTGTTAATTTGCCTTGTTTGGCCCAATGGACAGTTCGATTTGAATTCATTTATTATTTTAGAACAGTGTAGACTGGCCTTGAAAAAATGGTGAGACGAAGGAGTTTTGGTCTGATTTAACTTGACCTGAATTTGTTATTTGGACCCGCATGTCATTATTAATTTGGGCCATTTGTCATCTTTGATATCTTTATTTGTTAATAGTATTAACTATTAGTTGGTTTGTCAACTGGTGAGAGTTACGAGGCTGAGTTGTCAGTACGTGGTACTTCAAAAATTTATATTTAGTAAGTGATATTTTTTTGACTAGTTATAAAACAGTACTCTTTTTTCATTTTACCCCTCCTAAAATAATAAGGGTTTGTGAAATCATCTCCCTCCCTCTCGTGCCACTCCATCAATTTATTTTCTTCCTGCAATTTTTTTTTGTTGTTGTTCTTTTTATTGTATTAATCCTAACAAAAATTATAGTTTGTGAATGTTAAACTAGATTTTTTATTATGTGTTCTTTTTCTCTCGATCTTATTAAATAACAACATAAAATTATCCATCGAACTAGAGCAATAATTTTTACAAAAAAGAGTCAATTATTTTCTATGTAGGTTTTTTTTCCTGTTTTAATTTCATTTGATTTTGTTTTGAGATCTTGATTTCCTCCGAATTGATGGGTTTAGATCTATTAATTTGTGACATATCTGGTCTGATTTTATTTGAGACCCGTGATGTTTTATAGGCACCCAGATTCTAAGTTGTTGCTTTTCCTTTACATAATCTGCAAATTCATTTATTGTTCATTTGATTTATTCATTTATATAATTCGAATTGCCCTTAAAAGATTCATGGATTCTGCTTTGGTGTGTAAATACATTTTATTTTTTAATGCGTGGATTATTTTTTTGGTGTGTGTGTGTTTGCGATGATTGTGTAGAAACTCCTTTCGCAAACCGGACTCTGTAAAGGAAGAGAAATTGGTAAGTATTTGATTACTTATGATTGAATGTTCAATGTTTTTTTTGTGTGTGTGGTGGTTATTTATTTAAAGGCTATTTTAATGATGCTTACTCATCATTTATTAGAAGTTTAGCATGTAAATTTTAATCAATTCAATAAATACATAAATGGTGGTGTTGTACATACTAATTATTACATCGGTTATACACTTACACTATAACATGGTCTTATGTAATAACCGAAATTGCCACAAGTTGTAGTTCTTTTCTTATATGCACGATTTATAAGATTATATCTTTGTTTCTCGGTTAAAGTTCAATTTAAGTTTTAGTGATTGAAACTAATTATTTATAGTATAAGTGTTAACAATATATTTATATTCTCATGGGTAGATGCAGCTAACTTGGAAAATATTGTGAGGTGCTACAGAAATCGCAAATGCAGTTTGTTGGTATGATTGTACTAAATTTCGGTTGCAAATATTTTATACTTAGTTTTTTCATGCATGTGTTTAATTTTTGTGAGTAAATTCATAGATATGTGTGTCCATTTTACTCCGGTAAGTATATTTATTTGTTTTGAAGATCGAACTGAGATTTCACTAATGAACGAACTTAACAATTGTTGGTTTTCCCTTTCGTTGGAGATGCAGGCCTTGTTTTCCCTTTTGTATCAGACATGGTTCACACACGTTGCCAAACACAATAGTTTAATTGTTAGTCTTAGGTTGCATTGCATTTCTTGATTATATTCACTTTCTATTGTTTATTACATTATCCGAGTATTGTCTCTCAATAAAATTCTGTAAGTTATGAATTACAGTTCTAGGGTTTTCAAATGTTTATAAATGTTGACAAATACTAATGCGGGTATATTTATACAAGTTATGGGTAATTACAAATTACCCATGAGGCTTAGAAAATTAAGAAAAATAGACAGCTTTGAAAATTACAAGACTACCCTTGCTGGTAGGTTTCGATTACATTTGTAATTCATTTGTATGACTAATTCAATTTACCAAACTGATATTCATAAAAAAAATTGTTTATTGTGAATGATAAAATTAATATAGTCTACGAAAAAGTTTTTTAGAATTTAAAGTGAATATATTGTTTCTTTTGATATTTATAATTCACATTCTAAATTTCTTAATTGTTATTGACAAACTTTTTTTTTGACATTATATTTACCAATGAAAATCGCACACTAATTATGAAAATTATTACAATCTTTCTCCCACGTTATCTTCACATCAACATTTTATTAAACATCATACATTTAAACACAGTCAACCATTTAAATATTTACACAATTAAACAATTATATTTGTGGGTCAGTTTTTGCACTCTTATTAAAAGGAAAAGACAATAAAAAACAAAAACAAATGAAATATCCAGCCCACCCAATTGTCTTTTTGGGTGGGTTTAAATGACATTATACGCATTGAACGCCAGAAGTGGGTCATTCATGTTTTGTGTTTAAATGATACCCACGTTGGTTTTAGTTCATGACTAAAAGCATCTCAAACGTAACAATGTTGAAAGTGAAAAAACTGACACATGGCATAAAAATTATTATGTGACACATTAAATGCTTGACATTGACAAGAGCAATGTAGAATTCTAGGCATTGCTCTTGACAATGTCTATAATTAATTTTAAATATATCATCCAATTATGTTATTTCTCTCTCTTTATTTTTGCTAAAAATAAAAAAATAAATTATCACATATATAACATTAACAATGATGCATTTGAGAACTTTTTTATAAAATGTCAATGACATTTGCCACATAGATAGAATTAATACTATTGCATTGAAGATGCTCTAAACATTTAAATGCACTAGTTAAATATCATTGTGGGTGCCTAGTTTAGATTACTAATCCCACCTTGATTACAATAAGGTAAGTTATTGTTTACCTAAAATGACTTCCCTTAGCGTTATCATTTATAATATAACTAGAATGTTATGCATACGTGAAAGTAAAAATGTCCTACAGATAATCAGACTTGAAAATATTATATTTGATCACAATTATTATATATATCGTTATTTATATGACAATGTATTTATTGAATTATTATTTTAATTGTTTGCAATTATCCATATAAATATTCCCGTGAGTTAATGTTGTCATTGATATGGTGAGATGTCATTGATAGAACATTACTCTTAAAATAGCCCCGACTAATGATTATCAATATTGGATATTGATAATATAACATATGTCAGCATTTGGTGTGCATCACATTCTTAGAGAATGCAGTTAGTCTCACGACTGCGAATAATTGTTATTCGTTATGAACATATGGATACTTTAGAGAGTATTGGTAAATCATACTGTTAAATTATTTATTATATGTCTATAAACTTTAACTTATCAGTGTATAAAGCATGTGATAATCCTTTGACTCGAGGTCAATACGCACCTTGTTTACTGAGTGATGTATTTTGACCATGACCAATGCTGCACTCCTTTTCGGGGTAGATATGGTTTGTGTTGGATATATCATGATGTAAATGAAGGTGGTAGTTGAGCCAAGAAAGAACTCATTTTTTGATTGGAATTTCGAGAGAGATCACTCATAATCTCTATATTAGGTCCACCAAAGTCATTGGCCAATGGAAGAGACGTATTCAATATAGGAGTTGAGTACGGTCTAGTTTTCGACTAATAAGATGAGATAAACTGATTAAACCATTGAGATAGACACTTGAATAAATCTTAAGCTTAATCGAGAGATTCAGAGTGAAAAAATTTCACCAAAACTTTGTATAAAGGTTATAATTCGCTGAGTTCAAGTGAATGTTCTTTATATATTGAGTTCGTCCAACTAAGCCGTCTAGGAGTTTTGTTTGGATCATCATTGGATTGATGTCATATACCTATAGGGTCACACTCTATGCGATTACTTTTCCGACTAAAAAGTGTATCAAGAAAGTAATAAATATTCAATCTAGAATTGTAATATTTAATTGTTGATATTTATGATATTAATTTCTATTTGATAGAAATTATTTAATTAAACTAAATTGGATTTGGACTTAATTATCTATGTTATATTATTAAAGGTACTTGGGCCAAAACTGTTTTGGGCCCATGTTTAGGACAGTTCAACCATTTTTAGATCGGGTTTCTCTTATGTACCTAGTATAAATATAACATAAAGTCATAAGTTGACTGAAGATAGTTTTTAGAAAACATCATAACAAATCCTGATTTTGAGATTGGGGGAGTTCTTGAGCTTTCGTGAGATTTTCTAACTTTCTTCACGATAGCAATACACTAAAGTTGGATCTTGCAGACGGATAATTAATTGCGTGGATACCTTAGTATTGAACTCGGGTCTGAATTTACTGTAAGGTTTTCATGCTTTATCTCGTTTATTTATTGTATAAATATATTCGTTCACAATATGGATCTATTGGATCTAAAAAATTTTAAAACTTCCGCTACACGAGCATGGTGTTCATCTCTACGAATTCCAACAATTCGTTGTAGAGATACTTTATTATTTCTTCTTGCAATCACACGGGTAACTTGAATATTATGAAGGGTTCAGATGAGAACTTCTACCTTAGACGAGAATTTAACATCAATCTTGGTGATTAGATTAGATGAGATAGATGGATATGATATTGTATTATATTTTATATCAATAATATGTCATGCGGGTTATTTGAGTCACTACATTTTTTTTATTCTTCACGAAATAACATCTCTTCTTTGCAACCCTGAGCGACTTTCTTCTTTTTCGTCTCCTATTCTCTAACAAAATTATCGCCGCTGCACTCTCTCAACTCCACAACCGACGCCACCACCGTAAATCAAAAGTCGCAAACTTCCTCGATGTACTTCGCGTTAGGCCCTTACAGAAAAATATCTCATCTACGACGTTATTTTGCACAGATCTCCTCATCTTGTCCATCGCCCTCGGGATGGTCTGCTAATCAAATCCAACATCGCGGATCTCTAGTGTGGATGGATGATGACACGATTTATCGCTCCAATAGATCGATTCATTGGTTTGGAGATGAATGTTCAAAACTTGGTCTAGTTTCTAATTTTATAGAATTAGGGGCTTAGATGGCGACGAGTTTGGGGGATATGGTTTATGGTGGCTGGTTTCAGCGAAAGCGGCACGATGGGGCGGGTAGGTAAGTTGATGTTGTCATCTTCCTCTACGAGTGGGCTTTGATAATGTCACTAGTGCAGAAGCAGGCATTCTAGAACGGATAAAATAGGCAGTCTAGAACGGATTCTGCTGCGTTCTAGATGCAGCCGTTCTAGATTTGCCAGACATTCTAGAACGGATATTTTTTACCCGTTCTAGAATGACATTTATCCGTTCTAGAATAGTTTATACCCATTTTTTATAATACATTCTAGAACGTATAATAAAAATATACGTTCTAGAATGTCTTATATTCTAGAACGGATAATTTAATATACGTTCTAGAATGATGTATTTAGAACGTATTTTCAAAATATACGTTCTTAAATGCTATGTAAATAGAACGTATATTCATATAGTACGTTCTAGAATATCATTAATTCAGAACGTATATTAGAATATCCGTTCTACAAAACACAAAAATCTAGAACGGAAATTATAATGTCCGTTCTAGAATTTCATATTTAAGAACGGATATGTTAATTGTACGTTCTAGAATGTTATTTATTAGAACAGATATTCTAATATTACGTTCTAGATTGTCGATATTCCATACGTTCTAGAAGGTCTTACAATTTAGAACGGACATTTTAATATACGTTCTAAAATGTAGTATTTTAGAACATATAATCCGGATATCCGTTCTAAAATACGCTAATCTAGAACGTATATTACAATGTCCGTTCTTGAAATTCGTTAATTTAGAACGGTTATTCAGATTGGACGTTCTTGAAAGCCGGTATTTTAGAACGTACATCCCAACTGTTCGTTCTAGGTTGTTATTTATTAGAACGGATATTGAAATTACACGATACCCTTTTTATATCCGATTTTACCTAAATAATTATATTTATATAAACAATAAAACATAATTAACAGACAAATTCATTAATTCATTCAAGTCATCAAAAGTACACGAGTCATCAAAATTACCCCAATCAGTAGATGTACCATAAATTTTCAACCATCACAATTCAACATGAAAAGATTACCTCCATAAAACACTCTAATAACCTCTACAAAAACACCTCCATATTGCTAACATGCTAATACTGGATAGTTCTAGTTCAAATAACCTCTACAAAACGTCAAAAGATAACCTCCATAAAACACTCGGCCCAACATCTACGCACATCATCAATGTCTTCTTTCGAATAAGGCTCTTCCATATTGAGTGTCTGTAGGTCAAAACGCACAATAAGAATGTTTATATATTCAAACATCTAATGATAATAATAACTTATAAAAATTGAAATACTATTAATAATGATGATACAAATGATTTCAGAATTACCTTTTCGAATGAGTTATGAATGTCTAATTTGATGATCTCCAGCATATGCCTCATAACAGAGAACCCGCATGCATCGGCCGCATTTCCCTTTTGTTGACAACACTTGAAAATAATAATAATAATAATAATAATAATAATAATAATGATAATAATAATAATAATAATAATAATAATATTCAATACTTTACATTTAACAATAGAAAATCAATTCAATTAACAATTGAAAAAACACAATGAAATTACCTTTGGATAAACCCACATAGTCTTCTTTAATTTGTAGGTGTGCGTCCCCTTCATAACTTGGTATGCCTCGAATGCTCTACATCACATTATATTGCTTACATTAGAATTGAAATAATCAAAAATTTCGAAACGTATAATCAAGTTGCTAAAGTAGCTATATAGTAAATACACTACAAATTAAATCAGAGTAAACATACGTCTCAATCTTCTCAATTAATTTTTTCTTCGGCTTTTTCCCCAAGAAGCAAAACCAAGCGACAAAATTGTCCTTTGGGCAAAGAACCATCAACTACCAATGATTTCCTACAAAAATTATAATAAAAATATAGTCATTCTAATAAACTAAACTTTGATTCAAATTAAACTTCTTAATCGTAGATAGGTGCAAGGAAGCACTCAAAATTTTTTTCTGCGATTTTTTTTCGAATGAACACTCCTATTTCTTCATTAGCATTGCCATGACCTTGAATGGTTAGCGGACACATCAACCCATATTTATCGACTCTCCCCGATAATTTCAACATGTTGTAGAGATACCTATAACATTGGAAATTTGTTAGGATGCTTGTAGGGAGTTTCAACATAGCTTTCAATAATAAATGAAATACTAAATTATATTTTTGAGAAGTAAATAAATACATATTGTAAACTTGCATAACGGATACGGAAATCTGCCGAGTTAGCAACATCCCCATGATGTCTTCCTGAGTTATGTGCACACCGTGCTCTGTCTTCTCGCCCACAATCCCGACATCCATACACACAAATTTCGGTTCAATAAAATCAGGCCGACGCAATCCACAAACGTTTTAGCACATCAGGGGTGGTCTCGGGTTTGGTCTTTAGTTGAGAAACTCCCTGCATAATCATCATCATCATCAATCATCATTATTATTATTATTATTATTATTATTATTATTATTGTTGTTGTTATTATTGTCATTATTATTATTTATTGTTGTTATTGTTATAATAATAATAACAATAAATAATAGTAAAAAATTATTATTATATTATTATTATTATTATTATTATTATTATTATTATTATTATTATTATTACTGTATCGAAAATTTGTTTTTGTTGCATCAAAATAAATACTAGTAGAAGTAACCTTGTGTGTAACATTCTGGATTAACCTTTTGGGCCAAGCAATGAATTGATTTGGTGCTTCTCCGACTGTAGTGACCTCATCCGTCGGAGTGGAACAAGCGCATCTCCGACTACAATTCGTACCACTGTCACTCTGGCTTCATCATCTTTCATTTTGTTGCAGTGAATTTGTTGCCCCTAAGTCGTGAAGACGACCATATTGCTACTAAACGTCTCCGTGGATCCTCAACATTATAGCTCAACTTCATCATCGTGTTTCCTCGTGGAGATCCCTCTGCCCCGGGAGCACAACTACCTTTTGCACTCTGTACATTCGGAGACAGAATAATCATAATATTTGTTGCTGTTGTAATTTTCTGCAATTATGGGGTGGTTTTTGCAAATAGAGTAAACCATGGGTGCTTTTTGTAATTTACCTAAAAAAAGATTTTTTTTTTTTTGATTTGTTTTAATTACATCAATTATGTTTGCTGTAGTAATTTTCTGTAATTCTGGGGTGGTTTTTGTAATTTACCAAAAATTAAATGCTATAAAAAGAAACCCATGCCAAACACCATATGCCGAAGAAACCATGCCCAAACACCATACAACAATTAAATGCTTTTTTGTAGTAAACCATGGAACTTTCAGACCCTGCCAAAGTCAATAAAATGCTATAAAAAGAATTCTGTATCATTGTGCCAAACACCGTATGACATAGGAAAAGCTTTTTTTTTCTTTTCCTTTTTAGAACTTTCAAGAGCCCTGCCAAACACCATAAAAGAATTGTTAGACCCTGCCAAGTCAATTATATGCTATAAAAAGGCCTTTTTTTTTTTCTTTTCCTATTCAGATGTGTTGGTGTTTTTCAAATACTTTCGGCTTTTGATTCTATGAAACTGTTATATGCATGATAAATTGAG
>BMAC01000093.1:135298-159304 GCA_014905375.1 Phtheirospermum japonicum
TTCGGAGGCAACGAGATGGCGGGCGGCGGGCGGCGGGAGGCGTGGTGGCGGGATACCGGCGACGTGGTGGAGGGCGGCGGGCGGTTGGCGACGATTCATAGATTCTGGGTACGGGGAGAGAGAAACTAGGTTTGGGTACGGGGAGACTGAGGAATTGTAAGATATGAGTTGTGTGCGGCGGGCGGCGGGAGGCGTGGTGGCGGGAGACCGGCGACGTGGTGGCGGGCGGCGGGCCGTGGGCGACGATTCACGGGTTCTGGTACGGGTAGAGATAACCTAGGTTTGGGTACGGGGAGAGAGAAATTGTTAAGTCCGAGTGAAGCGGAAGGCATAGTGCGTCCAATTATTTAATTATTATTCAAGTATAATTATTTAATTAAGGTTTTTTATAGCTAGAACGTATAAGTAATATTACGTTCTGGGATTTTTTTTCTAACTAGAAGGTATTACAATTTATACGTTCTGGAATGATTTATTATATGACACATACTAGAACGTATAATTTAATTACCTTCTAAATGTGAATAGTGTCAAAATTTTCAGAACGTACATTTCAGAAGGTATTTAAAATATACGTTCTAGATAGTAAGTTTCAGAAGGTACTTGGAAATATACGTTCTAGATTTATGACGCATACTAGAACATATATTAAAAATTGTAGATTTGAGTTTTATTTTGAATTTTGAATTTGCCTGCGTGGTAGTATTTATAGACGAAATTTGTGATTGTTCTTTATATATAATCGTAGTGGTTCTGTATCCCATCAGCAACGCTTTCTAATGAGCAATGTAATGCTCTCTACAAATGTTAATATATGTAAAAAATACTAATATTTATAATTTAATGCAGTAATATACCCGATTATCTCCACTCATATATCATGTTCTCAACCATCAAAATTATTCAATCTAATGGTCAAGATTAGTTCTTAGGTTCTCGAAAAGGTAGGGTTCTCATTAGAACACATCTATATATATAAGGGAGGTTTCTCAACATCAATTGAATATATTATTTAATTTTACATATATACACATACATACATATGTATATATATATAAAACAATATATTTAATTTATCTTATTTATTTTTTTGTTAGCATAATACTATCTTCAAAATCAATAAAATTGACTCAAAAAGATTATTATTATTATGAATGTATCAAATCATGAAAATCTTTTTTGTACATAACATTCATAGTTTTGTTACTAACAATTTTTTTTTTGTCATATCAGGATTCTTAAACTCTTACAATTGATCACACTTTATATAGCAATGTGCAACTGATTATTATTGAAAATTATGTTTCCTTTAGAAAAGTCATACATGAGAAACAGATTGAACTTCACTTTTAACGTAATGTTAGGCTTTCTCTAGACTCTAAAAAAACAAGGTTATACCAATGGGCAAACCTGTCGGCAAACCTGTCGATATCATGTTTACCAATAGTGATACTGATTGGTCTTCCCCGTTGGCATTTCTAGCATCGGTAACTAAATGCCGACGGTCTACTCCTATTTGTCATTATTTTACCAACATAATACTGATGGGTAAGGTCTATCGGGTTTCCCCTGGCTGCCGATCGACCACCATCGCCATATTCTGACAGATAACCGATGTGAATGGGCACGTCAGAAAATCCTGGCAGTTATATAACATCGGTGAAGGTCGATGGTAATCACCAGTGAATTTCGATGGGTTGTCGATGTCAGTAAATTTTGATGCCCTCTACCCGTTGGATTCTTAAAAATTTATTGGCGGTCTGTAGCTCGTCAGTATTTTTTAAATTTATTTTTTATAATTATTTTACCGCACCTGTTCATTTCATATGGGAGGTGTCAAAAATCCAAAATCAAATATGAAACATAAAGTTTGTAGGTGTCAAAATATTTAAAATTAAATATGAAACATAATTGACATCCTCAAATATATATGGCTGGTTTACATCAAATATGAAACATAAATATTTAAAACAAAACATTCCTTAATCTAACACTACTGCTCAGCTGGAGGATCGGATGGAGGCTACTGAGGCCGTGACGCTCTCATAACTAGATCTACTTCCTAAATGTACAGCTGGGTTGGGAGAGGACTTGTTCTCCACCCCCTCCATCGCCTGTATCTCGAGCCGTTCACGCGCCTCGCGGAGCTCTTGGAGGTGCTCCTGATGGGCCCACTCATTCGTATCGATATGAGTCTTGAGCTAACACGACTATCTGGATGAGAGGACCCTTCCGCCTTTAGAAGTCTTCGTAACCACGAGACTTCCGAAGCATCCCTGCCAAAATATCGATCCTTCTTCACCCCAATGAGCTCTAGATAGACCTCGTTCTCTTCAATGTCTATGGGTCCTGTGATGCCTCACGTGTCTCCTCCAGACATCTTTTATACTCCTGTAATATTTTGATAGTTATATAGCCTTAACTAGTATTAGAAATAAGACACATACACACACACACACACACACACACACACACACATATATATATATATATATGTGTGTGTGTGTGTGTGTGTGTGTGTGTGTGTTTGTGTGTATACTTACAAATGTATGATGTGATACGAGGTCAGTGAATGTGTCGTCAGCTCTATGGCCCACGATCAAGGATACTTGAGATTTTTTGCTTATATGGGTTTTTTCAGTACTTCCAGTGTATGTTAAAGAAATTGCTATCTAGACGAATCCTAATTTTCAAAAACTCATTATTTAACCCCTAAATTAACAATGAAACCTCAATTATCTAAACCCCATTTGAAAATCTTAAACAATTAAGACTGAAACTTAATTTTGAATTAATTACTAATTAGACCCAACAATAATAATACTTTTCGAAATAAACTCACAGTTATATATCTAAAAAAAACTTGCACTCGTCGGCTATTGGTGGTGATTTGCCACTGGCGATGGAGTGAAGGCGGTGGTGGCGTCCGATTGCTGGTGGTGGTGGGGGTCGCTAGGACCTGTTGCGGTGGTGATGGTCGGAGCTTGGTGATGGTGGTTGACGCTGCTTCTTCCTCTCTCCTTCACATATTTTGTTTAGTTGTTTGGCTGTGCTGACGCCTGGGCTGGGGGTGGGTAAAATTAGGGTTTTTGCCGACAGCCATTAGTGTTGTTTTGATTATGCCGACGGGCATTGACCGTCGACGAATGAATCTGTCGGGAATCCGTCGACATATTTACAAATTATGTTTTTTTTCTGACGGGCATCACTCATCAGTTACCCGTTGGCATAACCATTGCTAAATTATGGAGCTTACATTTAATGATATTTTACCGACGAGGTGTTCACCGACGACCTGTATCTTTCAGTAGCCCGTCGAAATAGATAAGGTTGTCGACAAGTCGTCGGTATATACCTACGATCCTCACTCATTGATATTTGTGTGAAAAAAATCAAACGTGAAAAATAGATTAACCTCACTTTTAACATAATGCCTTAATTTAAAAATGGGAGTCTACACCAAATTAATATTGAAAAGGAAACCTGATTGATATATATCATAGGTGAGTCAACTATTTAAATGTGAGGGTACAAAATAAATAAATAAATCAATCTAATTAGTATCCATCATAGTTCATAAATGTCTGTTTTCCAACTCTCCTACACATAATAATAAAAAGAAATTTAAGGAAAAAAAAGTCTAATTAGGTGATAAGGCCTGTTGCACGTGGCAACACTTTTTGACCAACTTAGAGCCTACATATATTAGAGAGATTGTAGTTGACTAGCTGGTGGAAAGTATCAATATTACTGTATTACACAATTATAGGATATTAGATCACACTTCTATGTTTTCTGCACCATCCCATGCCCCGGAGGCTTTAAATAAGATAAATTTTGTTAAATCTCATGACTAGTCAATCTCCCATAAAAGGTTAGAGCATACTACATGCTCTATTTAGAGCATATCACTATATTTACCACATTGATATCAATGAACACGTTGTTTCATTATTGTCTAGAGTTCTAATGAATATGTTTTTATCACTATTTATCTTAATTATATAATTATATTTTACAGAAAATGATATTTTTTGGGTGAAATTTACTTTTAATGAAATGAAAATTAGACAGTAGTTTTATATTGAAGAAACAAATTTATATAGTGATCATGATTTCTTTCTGAGAATTAATCGCTTTGTTATTACAAAACTCGAGAGGTTTTGGGAAACCAAATAAACTACCTGCCGTAATTATATTCATTTTTTATTTTTCCAAATTCGGAGATTTTTACTATTCAATATTTATAAAACAATGGGCAAACTCATGTGGTATTGAGAAATATTATATGAAATTAATATAAGTGGTCGAAGTAAAATTTCCTAATCTATCATTGTAAATAATAAGTATATATATCATCATATTTAACTAATACATATTATCATATATAATTCATATATATCATAATAAATTACTGGATTCTAAATCTAAAATCTAGAATTTTAATTATAAAATGAAAAATTAAACTCTCAATTAAAAATTAAATAATAAAATGGAAAAGTGAACTCTAAACCCTAAATTTCTGTCATATAATATCATATATAACTCTGACATATTCACATTAACTGGTACATAGATTTCTACCGAAATTTTAAATGAAAAACTAAATCTTAACATGAAAAATTAAAAATCCTTAAATGCAGAAGTAAATCTTGAACTCTAAAATCTTTGTGATATATCACTATATATAACTGACATATATCATTACGTATAATTGACATATATCATTATATATAATTATCAAATACTCCCTCTTATTCAAATTATATAACGTTTTGGGTGCTTTCAATTTTTGCAAAATGTAAGTCATTTTATGTTTCTCAGGTAATTTATTGGCATTAATTTCAAATTTATATTTTATTATATGTATTTTTTACTTTTCCACTGCACGAAGAAGTTTTATTTTCCCACCAACATTAAATAATAATAAATGTACTAATTAGAGGTATATTTGATATTTTTCTTAATTTTCTAATATGTGTATTTTAATTCTAGATTTTTTATATATTAAATTAGAGGGAGTAATAATTTTTGTGATAATCATTATACTATATGATTATACGATGACTAAATTTTTAATAGGTGCACAAAATACAATGGTCAATGTAATAATTGACCAGGGCATAAAAAACCAAAAGATATTCCCAATTTAGTCAAACCGCCAAAAGAATCTATTAACAAACTAAGCCACGTCGACGTCATTCACCAAACCAATTTCAGTTTTTTTTTTCCTTTTCTCTTTTTCTGAGATAAATATAATCCAGAACCCATCTTCTCCAAGTTTTTAATGCTTCATCCCACCAAAAGCCCAAAAAGTGTTTTCCAATCTTGGTACATAATTAAGCCACCTACAACTCTCTCTCTCTTTTTTTCTCTCTCTACAGTGTGTGTGAATCTTGCCGATAGAGTCAAAGTTCACTTTTTTCGTTGATCCCCTTTCAGCTTTGATCACTGCTTTAGCATGGCGGAAAGTCCCATTTCAGGTTTTTGTTATTTATTTATTTGTTTATTTATTCTTCTATTTCTTTTTTGCTTAAGCCTTGCTGCCTGCATGATGTATGATGAAATGCGATTTGATTAAAGATTGGATTTAGTTTTTAATTGTTTATAGTTTAAACAAGCTTTTGGATTTTTGTTTTATTGTGACCTGTTGATTTGAGTTTCTCTCTGTTTCTCGGAGTTTTATTTGGATCGTTTCTAATCTTGAACGAGTTAAACAGCTTTCTTGGATGATCTTTACGTTGCAATTCCACATCGGGCTATTTAGTTCGTGATTTAATTACGTTAGGTGCATTAATCGCATTTTTGTCTGGCAAACATGAAGTGGTTTTTCGGTTTTCAATTTTATTTTATTTTCAATTTTTATTTAAAATTTCTAGGTATGCTGATTGAAATATATATTCCAGCCCGTCGGGCTTTCTGTATCGCACTCGAGATTAAATGGGCTTTCAAAATCAATCTGATTGCCTTTTCATCTCTGCATTTGATAGATGTTAAAATTGTTGTTAAATGGAGGAAAAATGTTAATCGAATCATTATTGCCTGGGTGTTTGGGAATTTCAGTCATCGACAAACCATTTATAATCTTTTACATGGATTTATTATCTCAATCAAACAATTTGACACTTTTGCAGGCGATTTTAATACTCTGTCCTTGAAAGTAAATGGAGGATCAGCTAAGAAAAGCCCTTTCGTTGTCTGCTTTGGAGAAATGTTGATCGATTTCGTGCCCACGGTCGGTGGTGTTTCGCTTGCTGAAGCCCCTGCTTTCAAGAAAGCTCCAGGTGGCGCCCCTGCTAACGTCGCTGTTTGTATATCGAAGTTGGGCGGATCTGCAGCATTTATCGGAAAGGTTGATTTTATTTATTTTTTCAATTAAAAAAATGTAATTTTTTTTAGTGTTTGATCAAATGTCAAAGTCTGCTAATTATCTTGTTAATCTTTCTGGAAAGGATGTGGCACTGTGGATATATTTGTTACTTTTTATTTTTTATTTTGTTTATGTTAAGGAAAAAGCAGATTGAATTGATATATTTTGTTAATACATTACATTATGCTCTCTTTTCTTATCTGAACTTAAAACTAAAATCTAAGTATCTGAAAGTTAGTAGTTTTATTTTTTGTATGCTAGGTGGGAAAAGACGAATTTGGGCAAATGCTGGCCGACTTATTGAAAGAAAACAAGGTCGATAATTCCGGTGTACGATTCGACCCCTCGGCCAGGACTGCATTGGCCTTCGTCACGCTCAGAGCCGATGGTGAGCGTGAATTCATGTTTTACCGTCACCCGAGCGCCGACATGCTTCTACATGAGTCGGAGCTCGATGTCAATCTTGTCAAGAAGGTGTGGTATTTTGTTTTTTTAAATGTAATTTATAATAACAGAATTACAAAAACTACCCTTAAGATTTGGTCTGTTTATTTTAAATTAGACTAAAGCTCATGGTTATTTTTGTAATTAATCACAGGAAGGTTCAATGCAGACACGTGCTTGTTTTAACTTGATTGTTATGGGATATTCTATTCTTATCGTAATTTATAATATCGGATGATTACTCGATCTCCCTTTGAGGTCTGGTCTTTTTTTTTTTTTTTGGTAATTAGACTAAAGCTCAGGGGTATTTTGTAACTAGTCATAATAATGCGCAATGCAGACCCATGCTTGTTTAGCTTGATTGTTATGTGGTTTTCTATTCTTAGTGTAATTTTATAATATCAGATGATTACAAAACTACCCTTAAGGTTTGTCTGATTACAAGGAAAAAAAAACTTTTAAAATTACAAATAGTATTCCCCCATTACAGGTGTAATTGTAAAATAGAAGCAAATATCAAGGGGGTGTTTCTGAATTTTGAAGATTATATATATATATATATATATATATATATATATATATATATATTGGTGAAAAGACCAAGACTCAGGGGTATTTTTGTAATTTCATTGCAATCATGATGCGGGCCATGCTTGTCCAGCTCGATTATTATGTAAATTTCTATTCTTAGTGTACTTTATAATATCGGACAATTTCAAGAACTACCCTTGAGGTTTGAGTGTGTAATTGGAAAATAGTAGCAAGTATCAAAAGGGTGTTTGTGATTTTAGTTTTTTTTGGTGATATGACCAAGGCTCAGGGGTATTTCTGTAATTTAGTGGTAATAATGATTGTGACCATGCTGTTTAGCTTGATTGTTATGTGGTTGTTCAACAAGTTATATATATTTGCACGCAGGCATCTATTTTTCACTATGGTTCGATCAGTTTAATTGATGAACCTTGTAAATCCACCCAACTTGCTGCCATGCGAATCGCCAAGAAATCCGGTAGCTTACTCTCGTACGACCCGAATCTGAGATTACCGGTTATGGCCTTCGGAAGATGCTGCCCGGGAGGGGATAAAAGCCGTTTGGGATCAAGCTGATATTATCAAGGTACAACCAATAAATAATACCATTAATTAATTAGTAATCTTGCAATTGATTTTCATTGATATTGAGGTATCTAATGCAATTTTGAAAAACGTTTTCTTATTAGACTAAACATTAATGTTGTTTTTTTTTTTTTTTTTGCTTTCTTGTTTTTCTGTATAATTGGTCACAGATAAGCGAGGATGAGATTTCGTTCCTGACTCAAGGCGATGATCCGTATGATGATAACGTGGTGTTAAAAAAGCTTTTTCATCCTAATCTACGCCTTTTGCTCGTGAGCGAAGGAAAAGATGGCTGCAGGTATTACACAAAGGTAAGTTCTGCGCATATTGAGTTGTTTTTTTGGATTAATTACAAATGTTGCCCTTGAGTTTTTACAATTTATATATTATAAAAAACAACTATCTTAAAAAAAAAAAATACCACCCCCCCCTTGAGAGTCACATTTGTTTATTTTTATTTTTAAATCAAGTAACCCCTATGGAGGGTGTAATTTGTAAATTAGAAACAAATATTAAGAGGGGCTTTAGAACTTTGAAAGATAACTGATTCCTCTTTTAAAAATAAAAAAAAATGAAAAAATAGATTAAAAATCTCAAGGGAGAATTTTTCTTTTAGTAATAGATAAATTTCTGTCACAGCAATTCAAAGGAAGAGTTTCTGGTGTTAAAGTCAAATCCGTTGACACAACTGGAGCCGGTGATGCATTTATGGGCGCAACACTTTATTGCTTAGCCTCAGATATAAATCTGCTAAAGGTAATTTTTGCCTTTTTATATATTTGTTATTTATTTCCATATTTTTTTACCTTTTATTATATAATGCTTTTAATATTTCTGATTAAAAAAAATAAAATAAACTTCCACTGGGAGTGAGAGTAGATATGAGAAGAAATTCTCATACACTTAAATTAGCTTTTTTTTCCCCTTTGAAAAATCGTTTTATTTTAATTTTTCGAATGATACTATTACAAATTACTTTCAGGACGAGGAGCGTTTGAGAGAGGCACTATTGTTTGCAAATGCTTGTGGGGCCCTAACGGTGACCAAGACCGGTGCGATCCCGGCCTTACCCACAAAACAAGAAGTCGTACAAATTATAAAAGAAGTCTCTGTTTGAGAAGAAGAAACGAGCAAATGCAGCAAATGTGTTCCTGGTTTTAGCTGTAAAAGTCGAACGTTGATCTTTACGCGATGATAGATAGTGTTTTTTTCTTGTCATTATTTGCTAGTGATTTGTATCTGAGTTTGTTGTACTTGTGAATAGACTGATATCAGCCAGTAAACAAATGTTTTTCATATACTAGCTAGCAAGAACTTGTAGTGAAAATATTTGTGTTTTTTTTTTTTTAATATGTTCATTGGTTTCAGATATGGATTGGATACATGATATATCATTTCTCAATGTTTGTAATTTGGATTTAGATTATGATTTTCATCTTTGTGTTGGTGCAACTCTGGCATTCGATTAGAAATCCAACATCTACTCTTGGTAATCATTGAAGATAGATTTTAGGAGTGTAGTTTATTTGTTTATTTATTTTTTATTGTCATTTGTCAATCTAGAAGCCGAGAAGCACTTTAAAAAAATAATAATCAAAGTAAAACTGAGAGCATTCCCTAAAAATACTATAGAATAAATGAATATAGTTGAAGGGACAACAATGCCAAATTTGAATATCAAAAAACCAAACAGTAGTTTAAGAATTTCAAAGATTAATCCATGTAAATTAAACAAAAGTTTTTGTCAAAAAAATGATTTTAGGGTTTAGTTGGATATCACCCTTTTTTTTTTTTAATCTCACCTAATTTCTAATAATTTATTCTTATTACATAAATAAATATCTAATGGAATAATAAATTAGAATAAGCTGTAGCCTGTAGCCAAAATAACAACCTCCTCCTATATTACGTGAACACGACTATTTGGCATCAAACATTGACAATACTAAAACCCAAACCGCGTTTAAAAAAAAATAAAACAAACAAATAAAAATAAAAAACAAGAAGTCGCTAAGTAATAATAATACTAATAATATAACCTTTTATCGGAAATTGCAACCCATCACGTTTCTCTTCCCCCTGCCATCTGCCGGAAATTACTCCGTCGCTAAAAAGGCTCAAATTCAGCGGCGGGAATAAAGTTTCACCACCGTACGCAACCACAATCAACGTGCATCTCGATTTTTGTCAGAGGTTTATTTACTACTAATTGTTTGCGCCCGCTCTCCCTCCCTCTATCTCTGTCAAAATCGCGTGCAACTTTCCGAGAAAAAGATTGGGTGCTTGATTGATGAGATTTGTTAACTATGGCGACTAATCCGAACAAAAATGCGGGTACATTGTTGCTTCCGGAGATCGGGCCTGATGGCCTGGCCCGAGAATCTCCTGTCATCGCTTACACGGAGAAGGTTATTATACTCTTCTGCTGGAATTTTAGTTTATTTTATCGTTGGCATATCAGATCATGAAGAAATTGAGTTTGGTGATTTTTGATTTCGTTTTTTGTTTTCGAAATTGCATTTGGATTTCAGATAATTGAGGAAGAGCAGCTTCAATTGAGGAAGTACGTTGACTTTTCTAATCATTTGAGTAATTGCTTTTCGTATTTGGTTATTATACTGTGATCTTAGAGTTGGAGTTTGGTATAATTGCTCTGAGTTGATTTATTTTTTCTAGTTCCACATTGTGCGTTAGATGATTCTCTGATATTGCTTTGTGATCTAATTATACGATTGTTGCGAACATCAATTTAGGTATATTGAAGAGAATTATACCAAAATTCGTGATGTTGAACGAGAATTAGCGAATCTATCAATGGAAATGAAGCTTACTGCTGGTCCAAAGAAAGCAGGTATGTGTTTCTGCACTGTGTACTTAGACTAGGGATGAATTATGAAGAGTCTATGTGAGTTATTATTATTTTTTTAAATTTATTTTTCATTTTTATTTCTCTGGCAGCCCTTGAACACATGCGGAAGAAAATAGAAATGTCAACAGAGAGAATTCGTGTTGCTAAGCTGAAAGAAGGTGAAGCTAAAAAGGTATATTATTTTATTGTTAAAGAACTGATGAATTTTTGTTACTGCGAGGTCCACAACGCAAAATAACACCCGATAATTTCTTGCTTTTCGAATTACAGTTGCTAGAACTGACCTCTTCAATGGTACATTGCTTTTGTTTGAGTTGCACAATGTTGTATTCTGGGAACACAGATAGTGAGAATTTGTGAAATGGATGAAAAACTTTGAAGCACACTTTTCAGTCTAAGTAGTTTGCAAATATATATATCAATATGCTTACTGGTATATTTTCTAGGGATAATTGCAAAAAGATTCTTGAGGTTATAAAAATATTACAATTAGCACATTAAAACATTGAATCAAACTTCGGGGGTATTTTGTAATTTTGTATTTTTTAATTATTTACAAACCTCAAATGAACTCTTTGTAATTACCCGTATTTAATATCTGAAACCAAGGAATTATACCTGATAATTAGAGAAAAATATTTTAATTGTCTGTTACTCGACAGGCATTTAGTTTCCTAGGTTTGATTTTATCCCTTGACTACATTTATGTGTTTTCTTCTTTTTCTCTACTGGTCTCAGATAACTCATTTCTACTTCCATTGTTATACCTGATATATATTCTGCCAATCACCACCAGGCCTGGGAAGGTGCTGCAAAAGCTGTGCAGGATGAGGAAGCTATAAAACAGAAGCTCTGTGAAGATTTGAGTAGTCTGGTGATAATAATATTATTGAGACATACCCTGTTTATTTTATGTTGCTTGTATTAAACAATGTTCTTTTGCAGGTCCAGGAAAGTAGCAACTCCCAACTTTCTAGACTGGAGGAATTGAAACGTCGTCTGGATGCTCTGAACCCAAGTAGATCGTCAACATCTGTTCTATCTGTAAGATTTCTTTCTCAGTACCTTCATCTTGGGATTTTTGTAAGGTTTCTAGAACAAAATATGGATACAATTATTTTTTGCATGTTATTATTATTAAATTTGTAAATGGTGAAGTTAGATATGGATTTAAGTTTATGAGATTTTCTTGAATGTTAATATAGCAAACCATGAGAATTACAATAAGTCACTGTATGTGTAAACTGTAAAGTAGTTCTGGACATAGAATGTCACGTGAAATTTGTCTAAAAATGCACAAATGGTAATAATCGGAAGTCATGAGTTAGTACATATGTGGTGTCAACCCTTTTATCACGTTCATCGATGGGTAGATGAAAATTCTGTAGCAACAATTATTAATAGTGACATAAATAAAACTCTATACTATAGCGAAATCAGAATATTTTGAATTTATCTTTCAGAATTTGTTTTGTGGCCACTTCATCTGATTTTTCATTGGTCCAGTAGTTTGTTTCTGAATTTTATATAAATTCAAAATTTCAGAAATAATTGAAGATAAGTGCTTTATTCACTCTTTCTTTCTTTTTTTTTTTTTGTTAGTACAATTCCTAGGTGGGGAAGATAATCGATGCCAGACCATTCGCTTAGGTTGACAAATGCTTAACGAAATGAGCTACACTTGATTCCCATATATATTTCACTGATTCAATATTTTATTAGCTATTTTTACCTTTCGATCTGTTAATAAAAGATTAGATATTCTGAACATACCTTCAATACAAATGTTTTAGTACGACACAAATTTGACCAACTTTTTCCCCCACCTACCAGGATCACCCAAATCAATAATTTCAAGATTTATGAAAAATTTATCATGAATCCGTTGCTTGCGCTACTTGAGAAATTTTATGATTTTGGTCTTGAAACCCATGTTTAGGACGGGAGTCAAAGACTCATACCGGCTATTATACCTCATCAAGATTCTTCCACAGTTCGTACATCAGAACCAGCCACTGTAGCGGCAAAAACCACAATCAGTGAAGCAAACAGTACCGCGATCGTAAACGGACAAAACTCACAGGTTTCTAGCGACGGAGAGGGAAGAGGGAAGAAGAAAAGCTCGATTCAAGGAAGAGTTAAAGGAATAGGAGCAGTGCCTAAGGGTAGAGGTCCTGCGGGACCCGGTTGGACTGGAGCCGGTTTTGATGTTGACGGTAGAGGTTGATCGACACATATAGTGAATATTATTTCAACATATCCAATTTGTTCATTTGATTACTGGATGGATTTTCATCTCTAGTCAGCACGACTTAAAACAGGTTAGTAAAGTTCAAGTCTTATGAATATGTTTTTGGTTTCGTTGAGAATCGACTTATACCGTGCGTCTCAAATTTGTTTGTAACTAAACAAGTGAACCGCTTATGAAATTTAATTTTAGAGATAATTACAATACTACCCCTGAGGTTTAGTCTACTTGTTTCGTGATAATTTCATGATCATTACTATCAATATATCTTCAGAAAAACTTGCGTGAGCCCGTCTCACGGTGAGACAGTAAAGTAATACTCCCACTGTCCCACAAAGATAGGCTTATGGTTATTCGCATCGTTTAAGAAAATGTTGGTTAATATAGTTCAAGTATTGCGTTTTCCATATATGCCCCTATGGTTAATTAATTGTTTATTTATTGTCTATGCGGTTCCGGTAAAAGTTAGTCTAGGTAAATGGAGTTGTTTGATTCTAAAATAATTAAACATGGGTATACATGGAAATGAAAAATCAATTACATACTAACTATAGTAACAAGCCTATGTTTTTGGGACACCTAAAATAGTAACGTGGCCTACATTTTATTGGACTTCCATCTCACCGTGGGACGGTCTCTTGTACCAATAAGGCTGCACATTTTTAGGAACAACAGATTCAGATACCTCTGAATAAATTAACCAAGAATCTGGTAATAAGTGTAGACCCAACAAGTATTTTTGAAAAGCCTTTTACATGTTTTAACTGTTAACATCAGTAATAATGGACCATCACAATCTTCTGCAGATATGTTTGCATTTTATGGCCAAAAAAGTAAATAGCGGTCTGATTTTTGTACCATTACTTGGAGTTTTATTATGACGCAGGCATTTCTGCAGGTGTTAGATGGATAATAAAAAAGATCATCTATTAGTCTGTTCCCAAATTGAATAGCTTCTGTCAGCCACATGGTTTTCATTGTAGCTGAGAATTTCATAATATTAGTTAGGGTTAGTTACAAAAACCACCCTGAGGTGTTTCAAAATTACAGAAACTCCCTTAAGGTTTAATTCCATCTTAAGGGGGTAGGAGTGTTCGAAATTTATTTATTTATTTATTTATTATTATTTTTCTTAATTATGAAGGGGACAAAATGTGAGGGGTGAATCAAATCTCTATTGGTTTCGGTAAATTTGAAACTTCCCTGGTCTCTCTTGCAAATACCCCAAACCTCTTTTTTTTTCCCCCTTTTTTTTTTCAGTCATCCTTATTAATTTGATACCTAAGTTTGCAGAACTTTTCCATAAATGATTTCATGATGGTGATTTTGCTTTGTCCTTGCTTGTACTGGTTTCTTCTCAGTGAAGTTGTCTTATTAATTTCTACCTGCAAAACATCTTGGCCAGATTTTTGAAACATTGGATTTCAGGATAATAATGTCATTATTTTTATTTTTATAACTTTGTGCTGGAATTGAATACTCATGTTCAGCCTGGTGAGGAGTGAAAACTGGCTAAGTAGCATAATATTCCTAATGGATAAATATTTTACTGGGTTAATTAGAGAAAACGATCCTTGTGATTTAGTCCCAGTACAAAAAAAAACCAGCGATCTTTCAGAATTACTGATACCCCCTTTGGAAATATGTTTCTATTTTACAAAATGCACCTGTTTGTGAAGAAAATCTAAAAGCTCAACTGGGTGTTTGAAATTTGTAATACCTTAGGAGGTATTTGTAGTTTAAAATGATAATTGATTTTTTTTTTTTTGTTTTTTTGTTTTGGTAATAAGGTCAAATTCCAAGTGTGGTTTTTGTAATTGCTTTTGTTTTGCCTAATAAGGAAATCGATACTTGTGTATGATCTACACATTTAGATGCATTAGCCACAGGGCGCATCATTTGTATTTTTCTTTCAGATATCAGAATCTTAACTGCACAAAAATAAATACCTTTTACTCAAAAGGACTGGAGTTTCATTTAATTGTGTGCAGTCAGAGAGCCCATTTCTTGGATCTCTTTACATCATTAATTAATGTTGACCCATCACAAATTGAATGATTTTTATTTGCATTATTATTCAAGTTTTTTGGTCAAATATTATTATACTACCATGTGCTTCAAATTCAAATTTCATTGCATGGCATTTTCATGTGCATGTGCATATTGCCATTCTCATTTTCTTCTCATTGACATTTACTTGTATGCCTTTAATTAAGATTCCCTCATTGTTTGTTTGGTCTTTGTTGTATTCTATTTTGGTTCATTTTTTTCAGAAGTGACCAGGAGTGTTGATTATAATATCAACTAGCCGTGTTACAAAAAATTAACCCACAAAACCAGTCTTACCAAATATGTTCAAATGAAACTTCTTATTATAAACATAACAAGTATAAACTTGTTTAATTTAGAAATTCTCAACTACAAAATATGTGTGCATGTTGATGTACATGGGTAGTTATACTATGGATCTGGGTCTATAGTCACTTTGAACATAAAAACTCTTCAGTGGTTTACTCGGGTTTGTGAATTTTAACCCTAAATTCTCAACACAAAGTCTTGTTAGTTTAAACACGAAAGTTCACTCGGATTCATGTAACTAGAATGCATTTTTTTCGAGTTAATGCAATAATTTACCGATATACACTAGTACTATCACAATCAACTAGATCGAGTCTGGATTTCCGAACGATAGTTTGTTCGCAATCGATGGTTGAACGCCGCATTTTTTCCTCCGTCAATTGCTATTTTCTGGCGAATTTTGATTTTGAATGCGTTTTTTTAGAGCATTGATGTTTTTGCTTTTTTCATTTCTTTTTTCAAAGAGTTGGAGTTATTTGGGTATTTAATTTTTATGGGATGTTTTCATAAATTATAGTGCCAATATTCGGGTGGTTTTACATTTAATTTTGGGCAACACTCTTGTTAGGTCGGACTTATGAATGATCCGTTAAATTAAAATTTCATATCAATACATTATAATGCAAAAATCAACACATTATAATAAAAAATCAATACATCATAATACAAAAATATTACAGTACAAAAACTAATACACCATAGCACGAATCAAAGATTTATGAAAAATTAATATTTTACGGTAAAAAATCAATACATCACAGTACAAAAATTAATACATTATAGTATTGGGTCTGATTGCCTAACGGGTTATGACCCGTTAATCCGACCTACTTAGAAGTGTTTGCCTTTAAATTTTTAGTTCGGGTGTTTTTACCATTTAAAAAGTTTGACGACCTAATTAAATTCATTTTGGTAGTTTTTGTATTTATATCTTGAAATGACCTCACAAAAACATAAAAGAAAAAAAAAAAAGAAATATCATCATCGCGCAACAGTGATAAAATAGGAAGATGATAAGTATACTGTATATGAGATGATATTTTAACAGGGAATGATGGCTTCACGTCAGTCACTATTATTATTGACATGTTGGGTATCAGTCAACACCAACTGACAATTACTCCTTATTTTGCGAGCTTCAATAATATTCTCTACTCTTTATTTGAAATTAATTTAAACTTAATACTACAATAATAAATAAATAATTTTTATGTAAATTTCCACTCGATCAACGAATTCGAATTACATTCATTAATTTCATCCAATTATAGAAAAATGATGGTGAACAATTTAAATAATTGAGTATACATTTCAATTCGACCCCAATGATTTTGCATGCATCTCAATTATCGACCAATATAATGTAATGTTCATGTAATTATTTTGTCAAAGTAATTTATGGAACTTTGAAAAGGAAACATGAGATGAGACCCTATTCTTGTAGATGTTCTTTGATGTGCTTATTAATTTAAACATATTTCCCATCCCTTGTTCTTCTTGCACTGACACCTATCTATGATATAGTGTATATATTATTGATATATTTTATTGTATTATTCCAGCTACAAGTTTCCGTTGGGAAAAAAATAATTAATATATAGATAAATCTGAATTGCTGGGATCACTGCAGCTGTGTGTGTCTAGTTTTGCCTATCTGCGATTTCAAAAGGAGGTCATTTCCCTCTTTAATTTATAAATTATATTAAATTTTAAGATAATTACACAAACTACCCCTCAATTGGGTCTAATGAAAAAAAAAAAAATCCCAATTTCATGTTCATGGTAATTTCTAAGTCGGGTTGATGTGTATTTTACTACATCAATTTTTTTTATTTACAGAAAACACAAAATATTTCATTAATATTGTTGAAAACACGCCAACGCTGGATACAACATCGAAGATCCAAAACAATCAGATCTGCTAAATAAAATTTATTAGATGGAAAATACCAGACATATACAAGTAGAACTTAAGTAGAAAAAAAACAGTAGTTACAAAAAATCAGTGTTCCACCGATCTCGTACTCGCGAAATTAATATCGAATTGGTTGTTAATTTCCATGAAAGACTAAATTAAATCCAATATATAGCGCGGCCAAATCTTTTGATGAGAGTTTTTTTGGGGGTTACCTATAACTACATCGATACAACAAATTTTTTGTGGTATATTAATTTATTACATTTGTTTGTTAAATTGTAGGATTATTATTTGTTCTGTTACTTCGCATCATTCAAATATTTGTATTCGGATTATAACATTGAGATGAGTTAAAGAACCTCTTGACATATTGGGGAGCGTATAGACACAAAAGAAGTAAAATGTTTTTAAGTTAAAACTGTGTTTACTTGAATCATTTAACTATTTTCTTCTCTTTTCTTTTTCTTTCACCATTTGATTGGTTGCTAGCTCACCTAGCTCACATTTCCATTAATTGGGAATCATATCCTTATGATTCTCCTATTATGTGTCCACTTTTGCCAAAAGTGATTGACATAGAATCATCTTTTTTGTCAAGGTCACATAGTATTGGCACTACATGAAAAGTAGTACTATTGATTTAAGTATAATAAAGACTGAGTATTTGTTATATCAAAATCACTATTGCATCTTTTGTTGCATTACGTTGCTTTATAACTTTGTTCCAAAAACTCTCATCTAATCTTTGGTGACACAAGCATGTTTTGAACATAATCGTAAGTAACAGAAAATTATGGTTGCTCTATATTTCATGTTGCACCTTTTTTTCTTTTATTTCATTTGACTAGATGTATCTGCACGTGTGATGTTGTTTGGGCTTTAAACAAGTGAATTATAAATTATAAGTCATGAATAAGAGTTAAAATATATCTGAAACGACATTTATTGTAATACGGAGATTGTATTACTTACAACGTTACAATTTTAACGAAAAACTAAAACCCAAAAGGCACAAAAAAAAAAAAGAAAGAAAAAAACTTTAAAAATAAATAACAAGGGAAAAGTGCAACTAAGAATTTCTCATTTGTGACCCCCTAAAAACTTAAAAATCAATTTCGCTTTTATACATACAATGATCTAGTAAAGTAGACCTCCAATCCACGTGGACGGTTCGCAATAAATATTTTAATAATAAAACTAATACTCGCATCTCATCACGTGACACGCCTCTCCCGCACGTGGCACCTGTCGGCTTTCTGTCTTCTTCTTCCCCTCCTCCTCCTCCGTCAGCCCGCCGCCGACCACCGCCACCGTTTCACGCACTAGCCACTCCATAATTTCACCTTCAATCTCACACACTAATCCCTCCCCTTCCTCCTCAAAACCCCCATTTAATTTCGATTTACACAAATCCCTATCGATCAAAAAGTCAATATCTTCAAGAACCCTACAATCCGCCGCCGGAAAATCCCCAATTTTCTCGCACAGTTCATCACATAAACCTAAATGATCGATCCCATTAGCATTAGACTCAGCCCAAGGCTTGAAATCCAAGTGGGGTTTCAAAATCTCAGCCAAGAGCTCGTCCACCAGCTGGAAAATCAGCTTCCTGTTGCTCCGGCGGCTCAATGCGCCGCCGTGTGCGGCGGCGCCTGGGTGGATGAGCTCGAGGTAGTAAAAGATCGAGGGGTCGAGTGGGTGTGAAGGTGTGCGCCATTTGCCTAATGCTAGCGGGGTGAGTTTGTCGTTGATGCCGGCGCGTTTGAGGATTTTTCCGACGTAGTCTTTGTACGCCGCCGCCGCGGCGGCGGCGGAGGTGCAACCGTTATCCTTGTCTGGAAGGACGGTGGAGATTTGATCAGGGTGTAGGGACAGCTGCTTGTACGAACGGCTCGGATTACGAGATAACTGTGCGCTCCTTTTCGATGAAAGAGTATCTGATACCTGTGACTGCAATTTTGCTTTTTTTAATTAATAAATATATGAAAATTGTTTGAAATTTATTAATATATATGAAAATTGTTGAATAAATTTAAATGAAAACACAGTGACGTATAATTTTGGATTTTTCTATCTTATTCATTTTGTTTGTCTCCTTATTTATTTCTTACAGTTCACAAATATGTACATTTTCTAATGATACATAGGGTAGGACCTTTTGGTATTTCAATTTCTTTTCTTTTTAAAATAAAATAAAATATACTAATAATGTAAAGAAACTATATTGTACACGTTCTTAGGTTTTTGAAGCTTTATTATTTCATATTCCAAGATAAAGACTATTAATACGCATGACCAAAAATACATCTTTTTGACCAGAATTTGAAACTAATAAGTAGCATTAATTACTCATTTATGTTTAATTTGCTACTTTAACACAAGAGGAAATCATAATGTAACATGACTTTGTAATTTATAAACTTTTATATTCTGTTTTTGGTAAATACTCAAACCCTAGGGTGGTTTTTGTAGTTAACCCAAAATAATAAATCAAACAAATTAAAGAAAAAAGGAAATATTTAATTTACCTGTTTCTGAGGTAATTTTGTAGCACGAGGAGAAGGGTCTTTCTTGACTGGCAAAACTGAGGTGGGCCCACTCACATTCACAATTTCAACTGAAATTAACGGACCCAATTTCTTACTCCCCTTCTTCTTGTCTCTCAATTTTGCTTTATCCTTGCTTAATTTCCGGTCCCTAATGGAATAATCACAATTCTGAGGACCTAATTGTAATTTCTTCAAACCCGGAGAAATATTTCCATTTCCACCCCCAATTTTCTTCCCATCCTTCAAAACCCCCTGTCTCGACTGATCATAGCTACCCTCGCAAGAAGAAGTCGAGTTTCTTGGACTTTTGGTCCCTGAACTTGTGACTATTTTCTTTTTGGGGTCCAATCTCTTAATAAGATTTTGATCCCTCCTACAAAACTCATCTTTGTCCCTGTTTGTAATATCGGTCAACCCAAACCCTCTTCTGTTGACTTTTTCCTTGACTTGGTTCACAACCTGTTTGGAGAAATGCCCAGCTGGGCTCGAGTTCTCGGATTTTGCACTTCTGCCCCTCATCTTTGCCGAAATTGCAAATTCGCCCCCATTCTTGTTTTCCTTGTTGATCTGCAGGGAGAGCCTGTGGTATTCGAAATCGGATCTCCGGGCCGACGACGAGGAACGGGCGCCGATTGCGATATCATCGTCGGAAAAGCGATTATTTGATTTGTTTTTTGTGTTTTTTGTTTGGGCCTTAGGATTTGAGGTGGACAATGAAGGAGAGTTATTATTAGATTCCGGGAGTAAATCAAGGCCCATAAGCCTGGCAACAAGGTTTGGTGTTTTGGATGTGCCTGGAGAGCAATCTGATGAATAATAATTATTATTATCATCCTCTGTTCTTGATTTTGAAGCAGCTACTCTTGTTTTGATCTTATTAATCCCCACCTTATATTTAAAAAAAAATTAAAAATTGTCAAAATTATATTTAAAAAAAAAATTACAATCTATTGTTTTGGTTTTATGTGTGCATTGGAAAAGGGAAATGATTATTATAATAGTGCTATAATTGTTTTTAACAAGAAACTGAAAAAATAACAACCATTAATTAATAATAAATAATAATTAATACTTACTGGGAAACTTGAATTATCTTCTTTTTCTTTAATGGGTAATGAAGAAGCAACTTTCATGGATAATGGCTCCTCTAACTCCAAGCTATTTCTTGGTGCTTCTACTCCTGCATGAGATATATTTTTAATTTTTTTAAAAAGAGATAAAATAAAATGAAATATTATTTTAATGTGTTTTGAAAAAAAAAAAGAGACCTTTAGATGTAGTAATAGCTTCTTCAGGATCATGAGAGTGATAATTACCAAAAGGATGCATGTGCTGCAAATCAAACAGCTGAAAAACAGAACACATGCAGCCACCTGAGGAACTATTAGTTTCTCCGTTTGCCGCCGCCGGGAAACGCCGCCTCCGGCCGCCGCCGCCGGCGACCCACTGCAGCCACTCTCTGACCATTTATATGATCTTTTTTCCTTGTATCACACTATTTTCTGTGAAAAAAACAAATATTATGTCCCCTTTTTATTTTATTTTTCTAGAATATCAGGATGAAAATGACACAACAGCCAAATATGTATATGTGAGGGAAAAAAAGAAAAGGAAAAAAAGTGGGAGTTTTTTCACACAGGCATAAACACAAACAGTTGGTGTGTGTGTGTGTGTGTGTTTCAGTCTGCAAATCTAACAGTTTTTAAATTATTTTCACTCACTCCCAAGGAAGACCAGAAAACTTTATTCTCTCTCTCCTCTCTCTCTCTCTCTCTCACTCTGGCTCTGGATAATGGTGTTGGGAATGAGAAAGATGACGAAATGACCACGCTCTCGTTTTTGGCTTTTTTATATAGCAATGTGTGTCCACTATCTCTCACATAACTTTTAAAATTTTTAAGGTGGTTTATTGGGGATCTGTATTATTATTGTAATTTGTAATTTGATTCCTCATCTTAATTACTGATTTTATGTGTAATTTGATGTTTGATGGAATGTAAATTCTTCCACTCTCTGTACGAGGTAATTTCAAAATTTTAATGTCTCGTTTGATACCTATAATTATAATATCAATTTTTTTTTTTAATTTTTTTAATAATCAATTATAACATATAGAATAAAATAAAAGAAGTAATATTTACTTATCAAAATATGAATTTGTTTAAAAAATGTTAGGCGCTAGACATACAACATATTGGAATGGATCGTTGAGATGGGAGTTGGGACAAAAGCTTCGTTGAGATTATAAATTTGTTTATTCAAAATATTGAATATTTAAAATCATGTAAATAATAAGAATTCTTATTTGTTGTAAAATGTATAATTTTTTATTTTTTACTAAAAATGTCAAATGATGTCTGAACATAGATTATTGTAATATATTTAATGTCAAATTATTTGTGGAAAATGAATGATATTGTATTGTTATATTTTACTGAGTACTATTTATTTATTTTTAAATATAATGATGAATGGATAAAATAGATGAGTGTTGAGTTAGATGTAAAGAATTATTGGTTATATATTGAAAATTGAATCGTAAAATAAATGAGGATTGAGATTCGTGTTAGAATTATTACAACTGATCGAGCACAAACAAGAACTGAAATAAGTAAATCACAAATTGGAAATATTATAAGAACAGAATGTATAAAATAAGCGTCAAGTCGAGTCGAGAAAAATTCTCTATCCGCAAGACGAAATAACTCCGGTATTGCCCTTCGATTTTGGCTATTCGTCTCCAAAGATGAAACGACTTCGTCTCTGGTATTACAGCACCGTAAATACCAGAGCTCCGGCGAACTGGAAGAAAGTGGAACGAGCTACGTACAAAAATAAAATGCAGAAAACTATGTATGCTGGAGAGTTCAGGTGATTTTCGTATGTTCAGGTGTATTTCGTGTGTTGAGATATTGGAGCTCCTCACCCTTTTATAGGGGTTCCAGCAGGGAAGGTTACAGCCTGAATTAATGTCATTAAGACATTCAAAAACGTCTGGCAACTGACAGCATGAACCTGGACAGGTTTAGCGTGTCCATTCAAACGCAACCAGGTGATTGGTCAAAGTAACGTCCATGCAAGAATTAAATAGCATGACGTTTGACATGAACGGTCAGGAGTTACAAAATAATTCAGGGGTCAAAACCACATGTGGCTAAAAGGTTAGACAGGGTTGAACCAGAATCCAAACCCCACACAGACTACCTCAATCGGACCAATTGCCCAAGACCCAGGCCCAGGACCTAGGTCCGAGGTCCGGGTCCGGGCTCGGATCCGCTCGGCTCCGCCGAAGGCGGACTGGCGAACCCTAGTCCAAGAGCCCGCGTGAGCTTTGTTTTCACAAAACCCACAACACTCTCTGTCCCACTTAATGTACATTAAAAAAATGTAATCATTTTTAAACTCCCTTCCACATTGACTAACATTCAATGTGGGATAACCGATAGAGCATTAAAACCAACCGTTCAACTTTTAAGCATCATTTCTCACTCACCAATAAATGAATTTGAGAAATTCAAAATGCTACGATTATCTACACGACACGTAGATTAATCCTATATAATTCGTTACAACGGATTTTTTGCTGCACCATTTAATTAGAATAAATCCAATTTTACAACAACCCCCCAAATGAGTGAAAAACTCCAAAAAATGAAAACATGAATGCAAATACATAGCTCAGTCCTTAAGAGACAATAGAGAATAAGGATAGGTGGCTTGTGGCCTTGAACCCTCCTTAGTTAATACTACCGAGTATACCGGCGGATTAGTGAACATAATTCTTGAACTATTCCCCTTTGTGTATACTAGACAATAGTACCAACCCACTAAGGTCTCAAAATTCTTCCGTAGGTTGCTACCCATGATTAACATATCATCTACATAAAGACATACTATAACAAATTTTTCATTAGTATTCTTAATGTAGACACACTTGTCGCACTCGTTTATCTTGAAACCGTTTGACATCATCACTTCGTCAAATTTCAAGTGCCATTGTAAAGGTGCTTGTTTCAAGCCATATAATGACTTAACCAGTTTGCACACCTTTCTTTCTTGTCCAGGTTTAATAAAACCTTCGGGTTGTTCCATGTAAATTTCCTCTTCTAACTCGCCATTTAGAAAAGCTATTTT